>CADCXB010000065.1:0-64574 GCA_902806585.1 Xylaria hypoxylon
AAAGCAATTAAGCAAAGCGTATAAAGTATTAATTAAAAAGGTTAATAATAATAATAATATAGTATTATAAAGGTTAAACATAATAAAAAGTAAGGTGATTTATTAATATTTGTTAAAAGAAATAAAAATATTAATAGTATATTATATATAGTTAGCATTGCTATTTTAGTAAACGTTAGTTATATTATATATAAATAAAAAAAAAAATATAAAAATAAAGTATTTATAGTTGCTAGTAAAACAAAAGGTATAATTGTTTTTAGTTATAACTAAAAAAAAGTTAATAAAAAAACAAAAGTAAAATAAAAAAAAAAGTTAATAAAGTAGTATATAAGGTATAAAGTAATAAATATAAGTGTTAATAATTACTAGCGTATTTAGCTAAAAGTTAAAAGCAAAAAAAGCATAAGCAATAAAATAAGTTAGTAAATAATAAAGCGATAAAAAATATAAGTAATAATAAATACAATATAAAAAGCAATGTTATAATATATAAAAGTAAAATAAAAGTGTTAATATAGTGTTATATATTTAAAGCAATATTTTATAAGTATATAAGAATTAAGTAGAAATATAAGCAGTAAAAAAGCTAATATAGTAATAAACAATAAAACAGCTAGCTAAAGCAAAATAAAGCAAGGTTAAATATAGTAGCTTATAACAAACAAAATATAGTTTATAAATTAAGGATAAAATTTATAAGTAAAGTATATAAAAGTTATAGTTTATATACTTAAAAACTATAAGTTGTTTTAATAAGTTAAAAGCGTAGCATAAGTTTTTAATAATGTTGTTAGCAATAAAATAAGTAATAAAAAGTTAAAAACATATTAAAAGCAATAATAATGTTAGCTTAAACAATATAAAAACATAATACAAATAATATAATAAGTAAATATATAAGTATAGTTAAAAGCAATATTAAAAATAAAAGCGTAGTTTTAAAGGTATAATAAATAGCGTTAAAAGTAATTATAAAGCAAAAAGCTTAATAATAATAATAATAAAAATAAGCAAAAAAAGCATAATATTTATATTACTAGCATAATGTTTAAGCGATAAAAGATAATAGTAATAATTATGCTATTATTATTGTTATAAGCAAACATATAATAATAGTATATAAAGGTAGGAATTAATTGCGTAGAATAAAACATAAAGCAGCTATATAAAAGGGCGTAAATAGTGTTAGTGACGTTAAAAAAAGCAGTAAGAGCTAGTTTTGCAAATTTTATTAACTAAGCGCAAGTAATAAAATAGTTAAACTAGTTTATAATAAATAAGTGTTATATAATATTAAATAATAATAAGCTATTAAAGGTATAGCAAAAAATAATGTTATAATTATAAAAGTTAATTTAAATATAAACATAAATAATATATTTAATAGCAATATTATAGCTAGCAAATAAAGCAGCGTTTTAATAGTTAATAAAAATATAAACAAGTAAAAAGCAATGGTTTTAAAACTAATAATGCAAATAAATATATAATACATAATATAGTAGTATATAATAAAAAAAAAGATAAAAAAGGTAGTATTATAAAGGTTAGTAGCAAAAAAAAAAAAGTAAATAAAATAAAATAAGTAAAAAAGTAATATATTACGATAGCTAAGCAAAAGTAAAGTAATATATAAAAACGTTAAAAGGAATTAAGTTTTATATAAGCATTAAAGATATAAATATAAAAAAAAAAATTATATAGTTATTAATATAAAAAAGTAAGCAGGTATTTATAATAATAAACATATTAAAGTTAAAAGTAAATACGCTATAAATTTAAGTAGTGATTTATATAAGCATAATGCGGCGGTTATAAGATTATGCGCAAAAAAGCAGGCGAGCTAAGCAAAATAGGTTTTAAAGCAAGGTAATAATTATTTACAAGGTATAAAAAAAAGTAAAAAAAAAGGTAAAAAAAAAAAGACAAAAAAGGTGAATAAAAAGTGTTAAAAAACGGTTAATTAAGTAAATTAAAGGAGTAAATAAAAGGATAAATAAAAGATAAATAAAAAAATAAATAAAGAGATAAAAAAAAAAATAAATAAAAAAACAAATAAAAAGACAAATAAAGAAATAAATAAAAAGAAAAAGTTTATAGCAAAAAAAATAAAAGCGTAAAAGGTAAAAAAAGCGATATAAAAGTTTATAAGTATAAAAAAGTATATTTAAGTAGTAATAAACTAAGAGAGAAATAAAAAAATTAATTATAAAGCATATAAAAAAAGTAAAAAAAGGTGTTATTAATATAAAAAGATATAAGGTGTAAAAAAGGTTATATTAGCAAGCTAAAGGTAGGTTATAAATGTAATAAAAAAAGATGTAGTAAAAAAAGAAGCAATAAAAAGTAATATAGTAAAAAAAGAGGTGGTGTTGCAAGAAAAAATGAAAATAAATTAGGTAATAAAAAGTTAATAATTGTAAGCAAAATAAAAACAATTATTATAAAGCGTAGCGTAGTAGTAAAAAATAGCGTTTATTAAAAAGGTTTAAGTTTAAAGTAAAAGGTATATATAGTATTAAGTAAAAAGGGAGAAATAAAATGTAGTTATTAGTTATATTTTATAAGATTATAAAAAAGCTAAAGTAAAAAAAACATAAGAAAATATTTAAGCGTTTTAAAAAATAATTAAAATAGTTAAATAGTAAGCGTTTTTAAAGTGTTATATATATAAGTTGTTATAATTAGTATATAAATATTAAGTAATTTAAAAAAGTAGTAAAAGGTATAAAAAAAAGCTAACCAGTATTTTTAAATTAATTTGATTTAAATTAGTTAAAAGGTTATGCTATTATTAACTTAAATCATTAGCGCTAACCTACTACTTAAGTTAAATTGATTTAAAATTAAACATTTTAATTAATTTAACTTAAAATATAAGTAAATTAATTAGAAAATAAAATTTTAAGTAGGAAATTAAGTGTTGTAATTTTAATTTATATATTAGTTTTTATGCAATATTATTAAGCGTGTATTTTATAAGTTAAAATTAAGTTAAAGTTAAGTTAAAGTTAAGTTAAGTTAGGGTTAAGTTAAAGTTTAGCAATTAAATATATATATTAATTAAATTTAAATATAAGTAAATTAATTAGAAAATAAAATTTTAAGTAAAAACTAAGTGTTGCGATTTTAATTTATATATTGATTTTTTATGCGATATTATTATTAAGCGTATATTTTAAAAGTTAAAATTAAATTAAAGTTAAATTAAGGTTAAGTTAAAGTTAAGTTAAGGTTAAGGTTAATAATTAAATATATATATTAATTAAACTTAAATATTAGTAAATTAATTAAAAAATAAAATTTTAAGTAAAAAATTAAGTATAGTAATTTTAATTTATATATTAGTTTTTTATACAATATTATTATTAAGCATATATTTTAAAACATAAGTAAATTAATTAAAAAATAAAATTTTAAGTAAAAAACTAAGTATTATAATTTTAATTTATATATTGGTTTTTTATACAATATTATTATTAAGTATATATTTTATAAATTAAAGTTAAATTAAAGTTAAGTTAAGGTTAAGTTAAGGTTAAAGTTAAATTAAAGTTAAGGTTAAGTTAAAGTTAAAATTAATAATTAAATATATTAATTAATTTAATTTAAAACATAAGTAAATTAATTAAAAAATAAAATTTTAAGCAAAAAATAAGATATAGCAATTTTAATTTATATATTTATTTTTTATAAGATATTATTATTAAGCGTATATTTTAAAATATAAGTAAACTAATTAAATAATAAAATTTTAAGTAAGAAATTAAGTATAGCGATTTTAATTTATATACTAGTTTTTTATACGCTATTATTATTAAACATATATTTTATAAGTTAAAATTAAGTTAAAATTAAGTTAAAGTTAAGTTAAAATTAAATTAAAGTTAAATTAAAATTAAATTAAAGTTAAAGTTAATAATTAAATATATATATTAATTAAACTTAAATATAAGTAAATTAATTAGAAAATAAAATTTTAAGTAAAAAACTAGATATAGCAATTTTAATTTATATATTAGTTTTTTATGCGATGTTATTATTAAGCGTATATTTTAAAACATAAGTAAATTAATTAAAAATAGAATTTTAAGTAAAAAACTAGATATTATAATTTTAATTTATATATTAGTTTTTATATAATATTATTAAGTATATATTTTATAAATTAAAATTAAATTAAAGTTAAATTAGTTAATTAGCAAAAGTTTTAAATAAGGTAAAGTTATTATAAGTATATATAGTTAATAGAAAAAAATTTCAACTTATTTTAAAATAATTATTATATATTTATTATTATATATTTATTATATTTTATATTAAATTATAATATAAATATATTAAAATATATTTATATTATAGTATTTATATTAAGTAGTTATATATAAACAATATAATATAATTATTTTATTAAGTATTATAACTATTTATTTATATAAATAATATAAGTATTTAAATATAATAATATATAAAGTTATTATATAAATATTTAGCAAGTTAATATTAAACAATATATTATATAAAACTACTAAAGAAATTTAATACCTAGCTTTAATATTAGCATTATATTTATTATTAAAAACATTTAATAATAAAAAAAAATATATATTTAAGATATAGTTAAAAAGGCTATATAATTATATTAATTAAATGATATAAAGTATATAAAAATATTTATATAATGCTTATAAATAAAATAACTTGTAATTTTATAGCTAAAAGCTTAGTATATATTATATAAAAAAATTAAGCAATATATAGGTTAATAAGATTTAATGCTAACGTATAAAATAAATTAGCGCGTTATAAAAGTTATTTAAAGTAGTACTTAATATGGTATAAAGCGATTATAATATATAAAAGGTAATAAAAAGCTGTTTTTAAGCAGTAATAATATAAAGTATTATTAATGCAATATAGTTATAAAATATAGCTTAAAAAAAAAAAAAGGCTATTAAAAGCTAAATTAAATTATTATTTAATATATAAATTAAATATATATAATAAGCTAACTATTTATAAGAGTTTAATTAAATATAGTTAATTATAAAGTTATAAGTACTTAAAAAAAACAATAATAAAATAAAGGAAAATAAAGCAAAAAAAAAAAAAGTAGTAAAAGATAAAATATAGTTGGTATATATATCATTAGTGATAAAATATATGATTTAATATATATAATATATATATTAGCTAAAGGTTGTTAAATTAGCTGTATTAAATATTATAAAATAATAAAAAACTAATATAAATTTAAATAAAAAGCTATTTTATACTAAATAATAAAATAAAACTATTTAAAAATATATTAAGTATATTAAAGCTATTATTATATATATATAGTAAACTTATAAATTAGTATTATAAAGCTAAAATAAAGCTAAAAATAGTAAAACTAAGGTAAAAAATAAGCGCTTAGTATATATATTAATAAAAGTATAATTATTAGTATTATAAGTTGTTTAATATAAAATAAAGCAAGTTATAACAAGTATAGCAAGCTATAAAAATAAAGGTAATAATTATAAAAATAGTAAAAATAAAGGTAGCAACTATAAAAGCAGTAAAAATAAAACTAATAGCTAAAATAGTGTATATAGCGTAAATAGCGTAGATAAATAGGTTTAATATTTAAAATAAGTATTAGTATTTTATATATTATTATTAAATTATAAACTAAAAGATAATAATTTTATAGCGTAATATATAGCAGGTTAGTAGTAATAAGTTATTAAGCTAGTAGTAAATAATTAAACTTATTTAAATTTATGCTTTAGTTGTTAGCTATTATAATAATAGCAAAAATAATAGTAGTATATAAAGTAAAAGTAAATTAAGATTAAGATATAAAAAAGCATAAAAGATAAGGTTAATAAAAAGTGGCTAAAAAAGCGGTAGTATAGTATTTTAAGAGGGTGAAAGCAATAGTAATTTAGTTTATAATGTTAATAAATATAGGCTATAAAAGGCTAATGCTAATAAATGTAATTTTATGGTTATATATATATAGCTAAAAGATTTACGATATAATTAATATGCTAGGTGTGATTAATTAGTATAAAAATATATTATTATATAGGTAGTAATAGTTTTATATAAGCTAGTTGTAATTAATAATTTATAATATAGTTAAAAAAGTATTAGTGTAATTATGTTAAAAAATATTGTTAATAAATAATACGATAGTATTATTAGTAATTAATTAAAGGTTATTAGTTAATAATATAATTAAAGTTAAAATAAGATAAAGTTTTATAATAAACTAATATAATAAAAAGGTGTTAAGTAAAGGTATAAATAAGTTAATATAAATAATAAACTAGGTGGTTTAAAAGATAGCGTTAAGGAAGTAGTTTGTTATATAAGCAGCTAAATAATAAATAGTGTAATAGAAAGTAAAGGTGGTAGTAGCGTATAAAAAAAAGTTATAAGCATTTTAAAAAATATTATTAGTATTAATATATATAATAAGTAGGTAGTTAATATGTAAAACAAAGGTAATAATAACATAGTATTAAAATAAAAGTAGCTTAAATAAAGCGTATAAAATATTAATTAAAAAAGGGTTAATGGTAATAATAATATAATATTATAAAAGGTTAAGTATAATAAGGAAATAAAAAGTGATTTATTAATATTTATTAAAAGAAGTAAAGGTATTAATAGTATATTATATATAGTTAGTGTTATTATTTTAGTAAATATTAGTTATATTATATATAAACAAAAAAAAAAGCATAAAAATAAAGTATTTATAGTTATTAGTGGGATAAAAAATATAATTATTTTTAGTTATAGTTAAAAAAAGGTTAATAAGGAAATAAAAGCAAAATAAAAAAAAAAGTTAATAAAGTGGTGTGTAAGGTATAAGGTAGCAAATATAAGTATTAGCAATTGTTAGCGTGTTTAGCTAAAGGTTAAAAGGTAAAAAGGAAGCGCAAGCAAATAAAATAGGTTAGTAAATAATAAAGTAATAAAAAATATAGATTTATTTTTAAAAAGAAGTTTAAAATATTAATAACTTTTTAAGCTTTGCTTTTTATATTAAATAATTTAGATACACTGCTTTCTAAGGGGTAAAAGCACCTAGAAATGCAGTTGTATTAAACCTAAAGATATGGCGCAAGGTGTAGCGGACCTAATAGTGCTAAATAGTAGCGCAAAAAGGTTAAAGCAGTCTTTACACTATTTAATTGTAGGCCTTAGTATTAAAAGGTTACTTTAATAGCAAAATAATAGTAAAGCAAGCAAAAAAGCAAAGTAAAAAAAAGATAAAATAAAAAAATAAATATAATCTTTAGCAGTTTTTATTAGTTAAAAAAAATTTCTAGATATAAAAGCACTAGTAAAAAATATATTAAAAGCTTAGCAAAAAACCTTTGTGTTAAAATATAAAAAAGAAAAAAAAAAAGCCTGAAATAACTTAGCTATTAAATAAGATATTAATAAATTATATATAGCAATATGCAAATTAAAAAAAAGCAATATATTAACTGCTAATTAGACCTAAGCGACTATAATATTAGCTATAAGCTACTTAGTAATTGGCCTTTTAGCGCCTTTAAATCATGTAATATTTTTTATTTAATATAATTATAAAGTTTTAATATAAGCTAAATTTAACTTAGCTTTTATAGCGTATATAGCTAAAAAAATAGTAAAAGCAATAAATATAACAATTAAAACAGCAAAAGTAATTGCAGCAAAAAAACTACTAAGCGAAAATATAATAGTTATATTTAAAAAAAAAGCAATATAATATAAATAAGCCAACTTATAAGTAAAATAAGCTTTTAGTAAAAGTGTAATAAAAACTAAAAAAAATTATATAGTAATTATAAAAAGCATTAATATAAAAATACTTTAAAGCGCGCATATAAACCTAATGAATTTTTTTTAAAATATTTATAAATAAAATAAAGCTAATATAAATAAAATATATTTAATTTTGCTAGCTAACTTAAAAAGCTATTATATTAGCTTATTAATATATTATATTAATATAAAAACTATAAAAGCTTTATGCTAAAAAAAAGCTATATAAAAAGCAATAATATATAACTATAAGCTATTTTTAAAAGATATAAAAGTTATATAATATTTTAAATATTATAAATTTAAATATATAAAAAAGTTTTATAAAAACAAAAGTAAATGCTTTTTATATAGTAGTATAGCATATAAAAACAGAAAGAAAAAGTGCTTAACTTAAAAAAAATTTAAACTAAAAGCAATAAAATATATAAATTATAAAAAAGGTTATTTAACTTTTTTAAAAAAGTGTAAGGTTTTTTAAAGCTAAATAGTAGTAGTATAAAAAGTATACTAATATTAGCTAATATAATTTTATATTTAAAGCAAATATAAACTAATAAATTAAAACTAAAGTAATTAATAAAAAGTTTAACTTTAAAAGCAATTAGCACTTAGCTTGCTTGCAAAAAAACTAAGATTATACTAATTAATAGCACTAAAAATAACCTAGTTAGCAACACTAAAGCTTAGCTGCTTTAAAGCAATAAATATAACCTTAATAGCCTTAAGAGCTAAAATATAAGCTTTTTTTTTTAAAAAAGCTAATATATTTAAACTAAATTTAAAAAGGCCTTTTTTTTTTCTGCTTTAAAAGCATAACTAAACTTAAATAACAAAAAAAACACCTTTATTTTAAGCTAATAAAACTTAATGCTTTATTTTAAAACACTATAAGATTAAAAATATATATAGTAATAGCTTTTAAATTATTAGAAAAATATAATATAATAGTACTATAAAAGCTGCTATTATAAAAAAAAAAAAAAATAAAACTTTTTTAATTATATTATTTTAAGTTAAGCTAATATAATATAATATATGTTAATTTTAAATATATAGCACTATATATTAATAAATAAATTGCAAATAATTTATAAATAAAAAAAGCTGGTTATAATTAAGTAAAAGCAACTTTTTTTTTAATAAACAAAAAAAAACTAGCTACTATATAGTTAATATATATAAAGCTAAATTTAAGCAAAAATAAAGTAAGCTTAATAATTAAACTTAAAAAAAAAGCAAACTAAAGGCAAAATATAGTAGTAAGAAATATAAATATATATTTACTACTATAAAATAAAGAAAAAAGAACTTTAATATATTATAAAAAAATTTTAAGCCTAGCAAAAGCTTAAAAATTAATCTTTTAAATGCTATATAGTAGCATTATAAAAAAAAAAAAGCAAAAGACTATTAAAAAGTAAAAAAAAAATAATATAATTAACTTAATATAAGCTAATAAAAAACTTTTAGTAAAAATATTTAAAAGCTTAAAATAAGCAAAATTTAATTATATTTTTTAAAGCTTTTAAATTTACAACAAAAAAAACTTAATATTAAGCTTTTAGCTACTTAAAAGCTAAAGCTAAAAAATATTAAATAAAGCGCTAATAATAATTAAAGCGTTTAAATTATAAGTATTAAAAGGTTTTAATATAATAGCAAATATAAATAAATATATTAAATATTTAATAATAAAACTAACTAAAATAGTAAATATAGCAGCTTTAAAAAAAAAAGCTATAGTAAAAAAAGCAGCTTTATAATAATTATAAAAAGTTTAAAAAGCTATAAAAAAAGCTAAAGAAAAAAAAAAAAAGTGCTATAAAATAATATCTTAGTACTAAAAAAAAAAAGCAATTAAAGTAAAAGCAAAACAAAAGCAAATTATTTGCAAAAAATAGTAAAAATAATAGTAATAAAGTATAGCAAAAGCTTTAAAAAACAATTTAAAACTTTAAACCTTAAAAAAGTAAGCGTGTTTTAAAAGCTAGGCCTTTTTAGCAAAAAAAAGTTTTTTAAACCTTAAAAAAAAAAAGAGGTAAGCAACTACTTATATAAAAAAAGTAGAAGTATTAGCAGCTAGGTTTTTTTTTACTTTAAAAATCAACTTATTAAACTTAAAAAAATAAAAAAAGCTTATAAAACACCTATTTAAAATATAAAAAAAAGTTAAAATAAAAGAAATTAAAAAAATCTTAAAAAAAGCTAAACTTTAAAAAGCGCTAAAAAACAACTTTTTACCAACAGGATTTTTAAAGGCATATAAGTAAAAAGTTGCAAAAGTAATAGCAATATTAGCTTAATAAAATTTTATATACAAATATTATTTAAAACAGCTTTAAAATATAATTGTAATAATTTTAACAAAACTAAAAAACTTTAAAAAGCTTAAAAAGCCTAGTAGTTATAAGTTAATTTTATTATTTAGTATAATAAACAAAATAATTAAAAAAATAATAAATATATATATTTTAGCTATAGCAAAAGGTTTATATTATTATTAAAAAAGTAAATAGAAAATAAATTATAAAAATTTATAAAATTAGTAATTAAAGTTATAACAAAAGTAATTTATAATAGCTAAAAGCATAATTTAATATTAATATTATTATAGCTAAATATTTTAAAGGTTTTTAATATAGTAAACTATATAAAGCTGCTAAAAATGCTATAAAAAAAAGGCTTTTTTTAATAAATTTAAAACTAGTTTTAAAGCTACTTTATAAAATAAATAGCAATATTATTATTTAATAGTAAAAGTATAGCAAAAAAGGTTTTAATTATAAGTATATTATAAGGATTTTTATTATTATTAATATTATTTTTGCTATATATAGCTACCTTATATAAAAAATTAATAAAAAAAAGGCTAGTTATAATAAAGTTTGCAAATAATATAAACTTTATAATAATAAAGCTAAATATAAAAAAAAATTGCAAGCGTTTAATATAAATATATATAAAGTGTAAAAACTAAGTAATATAATATAAAATAAACTTTAACTTAGTAAAAAATAAACTAATATACTTTATAAAATAATATAAAGCTAATTTTACTTTAATTTAGCTAAAAAATATATAAATTAAACTAAAAAAAAGTGTACACTTTTTAAAGGTATAGCTAAACTATAAACTAAAGTAATGTTACTACTTAAAAAAACTTTAATAAAAACTTAAACGCTAAAATTTTACTTTAATAAAATTAGTTGCTATTATATAAAAGTATAATATATTTAAAGCAAAAAAAATTTATATAAAAGTAATTTAAAATATAATTATATATAGTTTATTTGCGTAATATAAGCTTAATAAAAGCTAAGCAAAAAAAATAGCAAAAAACTTAACTAAAAAATAGTTAAAGTGTTTTAAAGTAGTTAAAAAAGTATATACAATAACCTTAATTTACTTTTTAAAGTTAAAACTAAACTGCTTTTTTTTTTATACTTATTTAAATGCTAAGTTATATAATTTTAAAAGTAGGTTAATAATTTTAAGCAAAAAAAAAACTATTAAAAAAAAAGTTAAATATTTGGTTTTAAAAAAAAATGCAATTAAAAACAAAAGCAAAAAGCAAGTAAAATAAAAGTAAATAAAGTTATTATTAAAAAAAACCTGGTAAAATATATAATAAATAATTAAAAGTGGCATAAAAAAAAAAAAGTAAATAAAAAAATAATAAAGCTAAAATATAACAAAAAAAGCTTTAAAAAAACATTAGCTTAAAAAATAAAACAAAGTTAATAATAAAGCAAAAAAAAGCTAAAGCTTAATAATATTAGCTTTAGCAATAAAAAAACTACTAAAAAAAACTAAAAAAACTTATTTAATAAATATAGCAGACTTTTATTATAAACTTTAAAAATATAAAGCTTTAGCTTTGTTATAAATTTATATAAAAACATTAAAGTTAAAAGCTTTTTTTTTTTTAAAAAAGGTGCTAAATATAGCTACACTTTTTTATAACTATATAAAAAGCAAAAAAATAGCGCTATATAAATTTTTATATTGCTTAAAACTTAAAAAAAAAAAAACTAATCTAGCTATTTAGCTTTATAGCTTTTTTATTACTAGTTTAAATTATAATTAAATTATAAGCAGCTTAAAAGTAGCTTATAAAATAATGCGCTAGTTTTTAACTTAAAGCTTACTACTTATATATAAAGTGGCTTAAACATTAATAAAAAGTAAAAAGGTGTAATAAAAGCAAAAAAAGTAAGTTTTAAAGATAATATAGTAGTAAACTATAACTAATAGCATATTAGTAGCAACTAGTAAAGCAAAAAGACGTAGGGCTTAAAAAGCCGCACCTTTTTTTTTTTTTCTTTCTTTTTTTTTTTTTTTTTTTTTTTTTTTTTTTTTTTTTTAACTAAAAACTACTAAAACATAATAAGGCCTTTAGTTAAAGATTTAAAGCAAAACCATAAACGCTTTAAAGGCGTTTTAACTAAAAAGCAAAAGGTTTTCGCCTAGGTTTCTTAGTTTTACCTTTAATTATTAAAAAGCAAGCGTACTAAATGCTTAATATATTTAAATTAAGGTTTAAATAATATTATATAAGCATAATAAAATATAACTAATAATAATAATAATAAAAAATATAAGCAATAATAAATGCAATATAAAAGGCAATATTATAATATATAAAAGTAAAAATAAAAGTATTAGCATAGCATTATATATTTAAAGTAATATTTTATAAGTATATAAATAGCTATTAAATAAAGATATAAGTAGTAAAAAAAGCTAATGTAGTAATAAATAATAAAAACGGCCGGCTAAAGTAAAATAAAGTAAGGTTAAATATAATGGCTTATAAGTAAATAAGATATAGTTTATAAATTAAAAATAAGATTTATAAGCAAAATATATAAAAGTTGTAATTTAGTACGCTTAAAAACCGTAGGTTGTTTTAATAAGTTAATAAAGTGTAGCATAAGTTTTTAATAATGTTATTAGCAATAAAATAAGTAATAAAAAAGGTTAAAAACGTGTTATTAAAGGTAATAATAGCGTTAGCTTAAGCAATATAAAAGATGTAATAGTAAATAATATAGCAAATAAATATATAAGCGTAGTTAAAAGCGATATTAGAAATAAAAGCGTAGTTTTAAAAGGTGTAACAAGTAGCGTTAAAGGTAATTATAAAGCAAAAAAGCTTAGTAATAGTAGTAATAAAAATAAGCGAAAAGAAAAGCATAATATTTATGTTATTAATATAGTGTTTAGGTAATAAAAAGATAATAGTACTAATTATGTTATTATTATTGTTATAAGTAAATATATAGCAACAGTATATAAAGGCAAAAATTAATTGCATAAAATAAAGCGTAAGGCGGCTATATAAAAAAGCGTGGGTAGTATTAGTAACGCTAGAAATAGCGGTAGGAGCTAGTTTTGCAAATTTTATTAATTAAGCGTAAGTAATAAAATAGTTAAATTAGTTTGTAATAAATAAATATTATATAATATTAAATAGTAGCAAGCTATTAAAAGTATAATAAAAGATAATATTATAGTTATAAAAGTTAATTTAGGTGTAAATATAAATAGTATATTTAATAGCAATATTATAACCAGTAAATAAAGCGGTATTTTAGTAGTTAATAAAGATGTAAGCAAGTAAAAAGTAGTAGTTTTAAGAACTAATAATATAAATAAACATATAATATATAGTATAATAATATATAATAAAAAAAAAGATAAAAAAAGTGGTGTTATAAAGGTTAGTAGCAAAAAAAAAAAAGTAGGTAGGATAAAATAGGTAGATAGTAATATATTATAATAGCTAAGTAAAAATAAAGCAATATATAAAAATATTAAAAGGGATTAAGTTTTATATAGGTATTAAAAATATAAATATAAAGAAAGGGATTATATAGTTATTAATATAAAAAGGTAGGTAGGTATTTATAACAACAAATATATTAAGGTTAAAGGTAAATGCGCTATAAATTTAAGTGGTGATTTATATAGGTATAATGTAGCGGTTATAAGATTATACGTAAAAAAGCAGGCAAGCTAAGCGAAATAGGTTTTAAAGCAAGGCGGTAATTATTTATAAGGTATAAAAAAGGGTAAAAAAAAAGGTAAAAAAAAGGAGATAAAAAAAGTGGATAAAAAAGGTGCTAAAAAAATGGTCGATTAAATAAATTAAAGAAGTAAATAAAAAAATAAATAAAAAAATAAATAAAAGGATAAATAAAAAGATAAATAAAAGGACAAATAAAAGGATAAATAAAGGGATAAATAAAAAGATAAATAAAAGGATAAATAAAGGAATAAATAAAAAGATAAATAAAGGAAAAAAGTTTATAGCGGAGGAGGTAAAAGCGCAAAAAGTGAAAAAGGTAATATAAGAGTTTATAAGTATAAAAGGGTGTGTTTAAGTGGTAATAAACTAAAAGATAAATAAAAAAGTTAATTATAAGGCGTGTAAAAAAGGTAAAAAAAGGTGTTATTAATGTAAAAAAATATAAGGTGTAAAAAAGGTTATATTAGCAAGCTAAAGGCAGGTTATAAACGTCGTAAAAAAAAATGTAGTAAAAAAGGAAATAGTAAAAAATAATGTGGTAAAAAAGGAAGCGGTATTATAAAAAAAGATAAAAATAAATTAGGCGATAAAAAGTTAGCAGTTATAAGTAAAATAAAAGCAGTTGTTATAAAGCGCAATGTAGTAATAAAGGATAACGTTTATTAAAAAGGTTTAAGTTTAAGGTAAAAGGTGTATATAATGTTAAGTAAAAGGGGAGAGATAAAATATAGTTGTTAACTAGTATTCCCAAATTAATTCGACTTAAATTAGTTAAAAGGTCGTGCTATTATTAGCTTAAATCATTAGCGCTAACCTATTATTTAAGTTAAATTGATTTAAAATTAAACATTTTAATTAATTCGACTTAAAACATAAGTAAATTAATTAGAAAATAAAATTTTAAGCAAAAAACTAAGTGTTATGATTTTAATTTATATATTAGTTTTTTATGCAATGTTATTATTAAGCATGTATTTTATAA
The DNA here is from genome assembly GCA_902806585.1 of Xylaria hypoxylon. Classification (NCBI taxonomy): domain Eukaryota; kingdom Fungi; phylum Ascomycota; class Sordariomycetes; order Xylariales; family Xylariaceae; genus Xylaria; species Xylaria hypoxylon. The sequence goes on from CADCXB010000065.1 coordinate 14,835, forward strand.
GTTAGGGTTAAGTTAAGGTTAAGTTAAGGTTAAGGTTAAGTTGGGGTTAAGTTAAGGTTAAGGTTAATAATTAAATATATGTATTAATTAAATTTAAATATAAGTAAATTAATTAGAAAATGAAATTTTAAGCAAAAAACTAGGTGTTATGATTTTAATTTATATATTGATTTTTTATATAATGTTATTATTAAGCGTATATTTTAAAAGTTAAAGTTAAGTTAAGGTTAAATTAAGGTTAAATTAGGGTTAAGTTAAAGTTAAGTTAGGGTTAAAGTTAGTAATTAAATATATGTATTAATTAAACTTAAATATTAGTAAATTAATTAGAAAATAAAATTTTAAGCAAAAAACCAAGTGCGGTAATTTTAATTTATATATTAGTTTTTTATGCAATGTTATTATTAAGCGTATATTTTAAAACATAAGTAAATTAATTAGAAAATAAAATTTTAAGTAAGAAATTAGGCGTCGCAATTTTAATTTATATATTAGTTTTTTATATAACGTTATTATTAAGTATACATTTTATAAGTTAAAGTTAAATTAAAGTTAAGTTAAGGTTAAGTTAAAGTTAAAGTTAAATTAAAGTTAAAGTTAAGTTAAGGTTAAGGTTAGTAATTAAATATATTAATTAATTTAATTTAAAATATAAGTAAATTAATTAAAAAATAAAATTTTAAGCAAAAAATAAAATGTAATGATTTTAATTTATATATTTATTTTTTATAAGATATTATTATTAAGTGTATATTTTAAAACATAAATAAACTAATTAAACAATGAAATTTTAAGTAAGAAACTAAATATAACGATTTTAATTTATATATTAGTTTTTTATATGCTGTTATTATTAAGCGTATATTTTATAAATTAAAATTAAGTTAAAGTTAAATTAAAGTTAAATTAAAGTTAAATTAAGGTTAAGTTAAAGTTAAATTAAAGTTAAAGTTAATAATTAAATATATATATTAATTAAACTTAAATATAAGTAAATTAATTAGAAAATAAAATTTTAAGTAAAAAACTAGGTGTAGCGATTTTAATTTATATATTGGTTTTTTATACAACGTTATTATTAAGCGTATATTTTAAAATATAAATAAATTAATTAAAAAATAAAATTTTAAGTAAAAAACCAAATATTACGATTTTAATTTATATATTGGTTTTTTATATAACATTATTATTAAGCATATATTTTATAAGTTAAGATTAAATTAAAGTTAAGTTAATTAATTAGCAAAAGTTTTAAATAAAATAAAGTTATTATAAGCATATATAATTAATAAAAAAAAAATTCCAACTTATTTTAAAATAATTATTATATATTTATTACTATATATTTATTATATTTTATACTAAATTATAATATAAACATATTAAAATATATTTATATTATAATATTTATATTAAGTAACTATATATAAGCAATATAAAATAGTTGTTTTATTAAGTATTACAACCGCTTATTTATATAAATAGCATAAGTATTTAAACGTAGCAATATATAAAGTTATTATATAAATATTTAGCAAATTAATATTAAACGGTATATTATATAAAACTACTAAAAAAATCTAATACTTAGCTTTAACGTTAGCGCTATACTTATTATTAAAAACGTTTAATAATAAAAAAAAATGCATATTTAAAACGCAGCTAAAAAAGCTATATAGTTATATTAACTAAATAGTATAAAGTATATAAAAATATTTATATAACGCTTATAAATAAAACAACCTATAATTTTATGGTTAAAAGCCTAATATATATTATATAAAAAAGTTAAGTAATATATAAGTTAATAAAATTTAATGCTAGCATATAAAACAAACTAGCGTATTATAAAAGTTATTTAAAGTAGCACTTAATATAGTATAAAGCAACTATAATATATAAAAAGGTAGCAAAAAAGCTGTTTTTTAAGCAGTAATAGCATAAAGTATTACTAATGTAATATAGTTATAAAATATAGCCCAAAAAAAAAAAAAGGGCTATTAAAAGCTAAGCTAAATTATTCTTTAATATATAAATTAAGCGTATATAATAAGCTAGTTATTTATAAAGGTTTAATTAAATATAATTAATTATAAGGTTATAAGTACTTAAAAAAAACAACAATAAAGTAAAAAAAAACAAAGCAAAAAAAAAAAAAGAAAAAAAACAAAATATAATTAGAATATATATTATTAGAAATAAAACATATAATTTAGCATATATAATATATATACTAGCTAAAGGTTATTAAATTAGCTATATTAAATATTATAAAACAATAAAAAACTAATATAAATTTAAATAAAAAGCTATTTTACGCCAAGTAGCAAAATAAAACTATTTAAAAATATATTAAATATATTAAAGCTATTATTATATATATATAATAAACTTATAAATTAGCGCTATAAAGCTAAAACAAAGCTAAAAACAGCAAAACTAAAGTAAAAAACAAGCGCTTAATATATATATTAATAAAAATATAGTTATTAACATTATAAGTTGTTTAATATAAAATAAAACAAGTTATAGCAAGCGCAACAAACTATAAAAACAAAAGCAATAATTATAAAAGCAATAAAAATAAAGGCAGCAATTATAAAAGCAATAAAAATAAAACTAATAGCTAAAATAGTATATATAGCGTAAATAATATAAATAAATAGATTTAATATTTAAAATAAGTAATATTAATATTTTATATATTATTATTAAACTATAAACTAAAAAACAATAATTTTTATAGTGTAATATATAACAAGTTAATAATAATAAGTTATTAAGCTAATAATAAATAATTAAGCTTGTTTAAATTTACGCTTTAATTATTAGCTATTATAATAATAATAAAAATAATAATAATATATAAAGTAAAAGTAAACTAAAATTAAAACATAAAAAAGGCGTAAAAAGCAAAGTTAATAAAAAAAACGGCTAAAAAAGCAGTAGTATAATATTTTAAAAAAGTAAAAGCAATAATAACCTAGTTTATAACGTTAATAAATATAAGTTATAAAAGGTTAACGCTAATAAATATAATTTTATAGTTATATATATATAGCTAAAAAATCTATAATATAATTAATATATTAAGCGTAATTAATTAGTATAAAAATATATTATTATATAAATAATAATAGTTTTATATAAGCTAGTTATAATTAATAATTTATAACATAATTAAAAAGGCGTTAGTATAATTATACTAAAAAGTATTGTTAATAAATAACGTAATAATATTATTAATAATTAATTAAAGGTTATTAGTTAATAATATAGCTAAAGCTAAAGCAAAATAAAGTTTTATAATAAACTAGTATAATAAAAAAGCGTTAAGCAAAGGCGTAAATAAGTTAATATAAATAATAAACTAAATAGTTTAAAAAACAGTATTAAAAAAATAGTTTATTATATAAGCAACTAAATAATAAATAGCGTAATAAAAAGTAAAAGTAGTAGCAGTATATAAAAAAAGGTTGCAAATATTTTAAAAAGTGTTATTAATATTAATATATATAATAAGTAAGCAACTAGTATATAAAACAAAAGTAGTAATAATATAATATTAAAATAAAAGCAGCTTAAATAAAGCGTATAAAATATTAATTAAAAAAAAGTTAATAATAATAATAATATAATATTATAAAAAGTTAAGCATAATAAAAAAGCAAAAAGTAATTTATTAATATTTGCTAAAAAAAGTAAAAGTATTAGTAATATATTATATATAGTTAGCGTTACTATTTTAGTAAACGTTAATTATATTATATATAAATAAAAAAAAAAACGTAAAAATAAGGTATTTATAATTGCTAGCAAAATAAAAAGTATAATTATTTTTAGTTATAACTAAAAAAAAGTTAATAAAAAAACAAAAGCAAAATAAAAAAAAAAATCGATAAAGTAGTGCGTAAGGTATAAAGTGGCAAATATAAGTGTTAGCAATTGCTAGTATATTTAGCTAAAGGTTAAAAAGCAAAAAAAAAGCGCAAGCAAACAAAATAAGTTAATAAATAATAAAGTAATAAAAAATGCAAGCAGTAATAAACGCAATATAAAAAGCAATGTTATAACATATAAAAATAAAAATAAAAGTGTTAGCATAGTATTATATATTTAAAGCAATATTTTATAAATATATAAGTAGTTATTAAATAAAAACATAAGTAGTAAAAAAAGCCGATATAATAATAAATAATAAAAATAGCTAGCTAAAACAAAATAAAGCAAAGTTAAATATAGTAGCTTATAAGCAAACAAAATATAGTTTATAAATTAAAAACAAAATTTATAAATAAAGTATATAAAAGTTATAATTTAACACGCTTAAAAACTATAAGTTGTTTTAATAAGTTAATAAAATATAATATAAGTTTTTAATAATGTTATTAGTAATAAAACAAGTAATAAAAAAAGTTAAAAATATATTATTAAAAGCAATAATAATATTAGCTTAAGCGGTATAAAAAACATAGTAGTAAATAATATAATAAGTAAATATATAAACATAATTAAAAGCAATATTAAAAATAAAGGCGTAGTTTTAAAAGGTGTAATAAATAGCATTAAAAGCAATTATAAAGCAAAAAAGCCCGGTAATAATAATAATAAAAACAAGCAAAAAAAAAAGCATAATATTTATATTATTAGCATAGTGTTTAAATAATAAGAAAATAATAGTAGTAATTATGCTGTTATTATTATTATAAGCAAATATATAATAATAATATATAAAAGCAAAAATTAATTACATAAAATAAAGCATAAAGCGGCTATATAAAAAGGCATAAGTAATATTAATAACATTAAAAATAGCAATAGGAATTAATTTCGCAAATTTTATTAATTAAGCGTAAGCAATAAAACAATTAAACTAATTTATAATAAATAAATATTATATAATATTAAATAATAATAAGCTATTAAAAGTATAGCAAAAAATAATATTATAATTATAAAAATTAATTTAAGCGCAAATATAAATAATATATTTAATAGCAACGTTATAACTAGTAAATAAAGCAGCGTTTTAGCAATTAATAAAAATATAAGCGGGTAAAAAGCGGTAGTTTTAAAAACTAATAACGCAAACAAATATATAATACGTAGTATAATAGTATATAATAAAAAAAAAAACAAAAAAGGCAATATTATAAAGGTTAATAGCAAAAAAAAAAAAGTAAATAAAATAAAATAAGCAAATAATAATATATTATAATAGCTAAGCAAAAGTAAAGTAGTACGTAAAAATATTAAAAGGAATTAAGTTTTATATAAACATTAAAAATATAAATATAAAAAAAAAGATTATATAATTATTAGTATAAAAAAGTAGGTAGGTATTTATAATAATAAACGCATTAAAGTTAAAAGTAAACGCGCTATAAATTTAAGTAGTAATTTATATAGGTATAGTGTAGCAGTTATAAGATTATACGTAGGAAAGTAGGCGAGCCGGGCAAAACAGGTTTTAAAGCAAGGTAGTAATTATTTATAAGATATAAAAAAAGGTAGAAAAAAAGGTAGAAAAAAAGGGACAAAAAAGGTGGATAAAAAAGGTGCTAAAAAAACAGTTGATTAAGTAGATCAAAAAAGCAAATAAAAGGATAAATAAAAAGATAAACAAAGAAATAAACAAAAAAAAAGAGTTTATAACAAAGAAAGCAAAAGCGCAAAAGGTAAAAAAGGTAATATAAAAGTTTATAAGTATAAAAAGGTGTGTTTAAGTGATAATAAACCGAGAAATAAATAAAAAAATTAATTATAAAGCATATAAAAAAGGTAAAAAAAGGTGTTATTAATGTAAAAAAATATAAGGTGTAAAAAAGGTTATATTAGCAAGCTAAAGGTAGGTTATAAAGGTGGTAAAAAAAGATGCAGTAAAAAAAAAGGCAGTAAAACGTAATATAGTAAAAAAGGAAACAGTGTTGCAAAAGAAAATAAAGATAAATTAGGCAATAAAAAGTTAGCGGTTATAAGTAAAGCAAAAGCAGTTGTTATAAAGCGTAATATAGCGGCAAAAAATGGTATTTATTAAAAAGGTTTAAGTTTAAAGCAAAAGGTATATATAGTATTAAGTAAAAAAAGAAAAATAAAATATAGTTGCTAATTATATTTTATAAAATTATAAAGAAGCTAAAGCAAAAAAGATATAAAAGAATGTTTAAGCGTTTTAAAAAATAATTAAAACGGTTAGGTAGCAGGCGTTTTTAAAGTGTTATATATACGGGTTGCCGCAATCGGTATATAAACGTTAGGTAATTTAAAAAGGTAGTAAAAAGTATAAAAAAAAACCAAGAAAGCGTTATTAGTTCTCGCATATAATAATAAAAAGATTAGTAGTATAATAGTTAGCAAACAAAAAAGTAAAGGTAAAAAAAAGGTTAAAAGGGTTAATAAAAAAGAAAAGGTTACGGTAAAAAAAAAAAGGATATAAAGTTATACCGTTAGTAAAATAATGTATATAAAAACAATAATAAAGTAAAATAAAAAGTAATAATTTATATTAAGGGTTTTATATAATTAATTTAATAAAATAAAATTATTTCCTAACTAGTATTTTTAAATCAATTTAACTCGAATTAATTAAAAGGTCGTGCTATTATTAGCTCAAATCACTAGCGCCAACCTACCACTTAGGTCAAATTAATTTAAAATTAAACATCTAACCAGTATTCCCAAATCAATTCAACTTAAATTAGTTAAAAGGTCGTGCTATCATTAGCTAACTAGTATTCCTAAATTAATTCGACTTAAATTAGTTAAAAGGTCGTGCTATTATTAGCTAACCAGTATTCCCAAATTAATTCGACTTAAATTAATTAAAAAGTCGTGCTATCATTAGCTTAAATCATTAGCGCTAACTTAACTAATATTCCTAAATTAATTCGACTTAAATTAATTAAAAGGTTATGCTATTATTAGCTAACTAGTATTTTTAAATTAATTTAACTTAAATTAGTTAAAAGGTCGTGCTATTATTAGCTTAAATCATTAGCGCTAACCTAACTAATATTCTTAAATTAATTCAACTTAAATTAATTTAAAGGTTATACTATTATTAGCTTAAATCACTAACGCTAACTTACTACTTAAGTTAAATTAATTTAAAATTAAATATTTTAATTAATTTAACTTAAAATATAAGTAAATTAATTAAAAAATAAAATTTTAAGCAAAAAACTAAGTATTATAATTTTAATTTATATATTAGTTTTTTATGTAATATTATTATTAAGCATATATTTTATAAGTTAAAATTAAGTTAAAGTTAAGTTAAGGTTAAAGTTAAATTAGGGTTAAATTAAAGTTAAAGTTAGCAATTAAATATATATATTAATTAAACTTAAACGTAAGTAAATTAATTAGAAAATAAAATTTTAAGCAAAAAACTAAGTATTGCGATTTTAATTTATATATTAATTTTTTATGCGATATTATTATTAAGTATATATTTTAAAAGTTAAAGTTAAATTAAAGTTAAATTAAAATTAAGTTAAAGTTAAATTAAAGTTAAGTTAAAGTTAAGGTTAGCAATTAAATATATATATTAATTAAACTTAAATATTAGTAAATTAATTAAAAAATAAAATTTTAAGTAAAAAACTAAGTATAGCGATTTTAATTTATATATTGGTTTTTTATATAATATTATTATTAAGCGTATATTTTAAAACATAAGTAAATTAATTAGAAAATAAAATTTTAAGTAAAAAACTAAGCGTTATAATTTTAATTTATATATTAGTTTTTTATACGATATTATTATTAAATATATATTTTATAAGTTAAAATTAAGTTAAAGTTAAGTTAAGGTTAAATTAAAGTTAAAGTTAAATTAAAGTTAAAGTTAAGTTAAGGTTAAAGTTAGCAATTAAATATATTAATTAATTTAACTTAAAATATAAGTAAATTAATTAGAAAATAAAATTTTAAGCAAAAAATAAAGTATAGCAATTTTAATTTATATATTTATTTTTTATAAAATATTATTATTAAGTATATATTTTAAAACATAAGTAAATTAATTAAATAATAAAATTTTAAGCAAAAAATTAAATATAGCAATTTTAATTTATATATTAGTTTTTTATACGCTATTATTATTAAGCGTATATTTTATAAGTTAAAGTTAAATTAAAATTAAATTAAAGTTAAGTTAAAATTAAGTTAAAGTTAAATTAAAATTAAGTTAAAGTTAAAGTTAATAATTAAATATATATATTAATTAAACTTAAATATAAGTAAATTAATTAGAAAATAAAATTTTAAGTAAAAAACTAGGTGTAACGATTTTAATTTATATATTGGTTTTTTATATAATGTTGTTATTAAGCGTGTATTTTAAAACGTAAGTAAATTAATTAGAAAATAAAATTTTAAGCAAAAAACTAAGTGTTGCGATTTTAATTTATATATTGGTTTTTTATATAATATTATTATTAAGTATATATTTTATAAGTTAAGGTTAAATTAAGGTTAAGTTGGTTAATTAGCAAGGGTTTTAAATAAGGTAAGGTTATTATAAGCATATATAATTAATAAAAAAAAAATTCCAACTTATTTTAAAATAATTATTATATATTTATTATTATATATTTATTATATTTTATATTAAATTATAATATAAATATATTAAGGTATATTTATATAATAGTGTTTATATTAAGTAGCTATATATAAGCAATATAAAATAGTTGTTTTATTAGGTGTTATAACTACTTATTTATATAAATAGTATAAGTATTTAAACATAATAATATATAAGGTTATTATATAAATGTTTAGCAAGTTAGTATTAAATAACATATTATATAAAACTACTAAAGAAATTTAATACTTAGCTTTAACGTTAGCGCTATACTTATTATTAAAGATATTTAATAATAAAAAAAAATATATATTTAAGATATAACTAAAAAAGCTATATAGTTATATTAATTAAATAGTGTAAAGTATATAAAAGTATTTATATAATGCTTATAAATAAAATAACTTATAATTTTATAGCTAAAAGCCTAATATGCGTTATATAAAAGGGTTAAGCGATATATAAGTTAATAAGATTTAATGCTAGCATATAAAACAAACTAGCGTATTATAAAAATTATTTAAAGTGGTATTTAATATAGCGTAAAACAATTATAATATATAAAAAGGTAATAAAAAAGCTGTTTTTAAGCGGTAATAACATAAAGTATTATTAATATAATATAGTTATAAAATATAACTTAAAAAAAAAAAAGGGTTATTAAAAGCTAAGCTAAGTTATTATTTAATATATAAGTTAGGTGTATATAGTAAGCTAATTATTTATAAAGGTTTAATTAAATATAATTAATTATAAGGTTATAAGTGCTTAAAAAAAATAATAATAAAGTAAAAAAAAATAAAGTAAAAGAGAAAAAAGTAGTAAAAAATAAAATATAGTTAATATATATATTATTAGTAATAAAATATATAATTTAGCGTATATAATATATATATTAATTAAAGGTTATTAAATTAATTATGTTAAATATTATAAAATAGTAGGAAATTAATGTAAATTTAAATAAAAAGTTATTTTATATTAAGTAATAAAGTAAAACTATTTAAAAATATATTAAATATATTAAAGCTATTATTATATATATATAATAAACTTATAAGTTAATATTATAAAGCTAAAATAAAGCTAAAAATAATAAAACTAAAGTAAAAAATAAGCGCTTAGTATATATATTAATAAAAGTATAATTATTAGTATTATAAGTTATTTAATATAAAATAAGGTAGGTTATAGTAAACATAGCAAGCTATAAAAATAAAGGCGATAATTATAAAAGTAATAAAAATAAAGGTAGCAACTATAAAAGCAGTAAAAATAAAATTAATAGCTAAAGTAGTGTGTATAATATAAATAATATAAATAAGCAGATTTAATATTTAAAATAAACGGTGTTAATGTTTTATATATTATTATTAAATTATAAATTAAAAAATAATGATTTTTATAGCGCGATATATAATAAGTTAACAATAATAAGTTATTAGGCCGGCGGTAAATAGTTAGGCTTGTTTAAATTTATGCTTTAGTTATTAGCTATTATAATAATAGCGAAAATAATAGTGGTATATAAAGCGAAAGTAAATTAAAATTAAAATGTAAAAAAGGTGTAAAAGGTGGGGTTAATAAAGGAAACGGCTAAAAAAGTAGTAGCATAATATTTTAAAAAAATAAAAGCAATAATAACTTAGTTTATAATGTTAATAAATATAGGTTATAAAAGGCTAACGTTAATAAATACGATTTTACGGTTATATATATATAGCTAAAAAATTTATAATATAATTAATATATTAGGTGTAATTAATTAGTATAAAGATATATTATTATATAAGTAGTAATAGTTTTATATAAGCTAGTTATAATTAATAATTTATAATATAATTAAAAAGGTATTAATGTAGTTGCGTTAAGAAATATTATTAATAAATAATATAATAATGTTGTTAATAATTAATTAAAAGTTATTAGTTAATAATATAGTTAAAGCTAAAGTAAGATAAAGTTTTATAATAAACTAGTGTAATAAAAAAGTATTAAGTAAAGGTGTAAATAGGTTAATATAAATAATAAATTAGGTGGTTTAAAAGATAGCGTTAAAAAAGCGGTTTGTTATATAGGCGGCTAAACAATAAACAGTGTAATAAAAGGTAGGGGTAGCAACAGCATATAAAAAAAAGTTGTAGGTATTTTAAAAGGTGTTATTAGTGTTAGTATATATAACAAGCGGGTAGCTAGCGCGTAAAATAAAAGTGGTAATAGCGTGGTATTAAAACAAAGGCGGCTTAAATAAAGCATATAAAGTATTAATTAAAAAAAAGTTAATAATAATAATAATATAATATTATAAAAGATTAAATATAATAAAAAAGTAAAAGGTAATTTATTAATATTTATTAAAAAAGGTAAAGGTATTAATAATATATTATATATCATTAATGTTATTATTTTAATAAACATTGGTTATATTATATATAAATAAGAAAAAAAGCGTAAAAACAAGGTATTTATAATTGTTAACAAAATAAAAAGTGTAGTTGTTTTTAATTATAGCTAAAAAAAGGTTAATAAAAAAGTAAAAACAAGATAAAAAAAAAAGTTAATAAAATAATATGCGGGGTATAAAGCGGTAGATATAAGTGTTAGCAATTACTAGCGTGTTTAGCTAAAGGTTAAAAGGCAAAAAAAAAATATAAGCAAATAAAATAAGTTAGTAAATAATAGAGTAATAAAAGATGTAAGCGGTAACAAATATAATATAAAAAGTGATATTATAGCATATAAAAATAAAAATAAAAATATTAATATAGTGTTATATATTTAAGGCGATATTTTATAAGTATATAAATAGTTATTAAATAAAAATATAAGCGGTAAAAAAAGCTAATATAGTAATAAATAATAAAAACAACTAGTTAAAATAAAACAAGGCGAGGTTAAATATAGCGGCTTATAAACAAATAAAATATAGTTTATAAATTAAAGACAAGATTTATAAACAAAGTATATAAAAGTTATGGTTTAATATATTTAAAAACTATAAGTTGTTTTAATAGGTTAATAAGGTATAGCATAAGTTTTTAATAATATTATTAGTAATAAAATAAGTAATAAAAAAGGTTAAAAATATATTATTAAAGGCAATAATAGCGTTAGCTTAAGCAGTATAAAAAATATAATAGTAAATAATATAGTAAATAAATATATAAGCGTAATTAAAAGCAATATTAAAAATAAAGGCATAGTTTTAAAAGGTATAATAAATAGTATTAAAAGTAATTATAAAGTAAAAAAGCTTAGTAATAATAATAATAAAAATAGGCAAAAAAAAAAATATAATGTTTATATTATTAGCATAATATTTAAGTAATAAAGAAATAATGGTAGTAATTATATTATTATTATTATTATAAGTAAATATATAGTAATAGTATATAAAAGCAAAGATTAATTATATAAAATAAAGCGCAAAGTAGCTATATAAAAAGGTATAAATAGTGTTAATAATGCTAAAAATAGTAATAAAAGCTAGTTTTATAAATTTTATTAATTAAGCGCAAGCAATAAAATAATTAAATTAGTTTATAATAAATAAATATTATATAATATTAAATAATAGCAAGCTATTAAAAGTATAGCGGAAAATAATGTTGTAATTATAAAAGTTAATTTAAATATAAATATAAATAGTATATTTAACAGCGATGTTATAGCTAGCAAATAAAATAGCGTTTTAATAGTTAATAAAAATATAAATAAATAAAAAGCAATAGTTTTAAGAATTAATAACATAAATAAATATATAATATATAATATAACGGTATATAATAAAGAAAAAAATAGAAAAAGTGGTGTTATAAAGGTTAATAGCGGAAAAAAAAAAGTAAATAAAATAAAATAAATAAATAGTAATATATTATAATAGTTAAGTAAAAGTAAAATAGTATATAAAAACGTTAAAAAGGATTAAGTTTTATATAAGCATTAAAAATATAAATATAAAAAAGGAGATTATATAATTATTAATATAAAAAGGTAGGTAGGTATTTATAACGATAACTATATTAGAATTAAAAATAAACGTGCTATAGATTTAAATGGTGATTTATATAGGCATAATATGGTAATTATAAAATTATGCGCAAAAAAGCGGGCGAGCTAAACGAGATAAGTTTTAAAGCAAGGCGGTAATTATTTATAAGGTATAAAAAAAGGTAAAAAAAAAGGTAAAAAAAAAGGGACAAAAAAAGTAAATAAAAAAGGTGCTAAAAAAATGGTTAATTAAATAAATTAAAAAAGTAGATAAAAAAACAAATAAAAAAATAAATAAAAAAATAAATAAAAAAATAAATAAAAAAATAAATAAAAAGATAAATAAAAAGAAAAAGTTTATAATAAAAGAGGTAAAAATATAAAAAGTAAAAAAGGCGATATAAAAGTTTATAAGTATAAAAAAGTGTATTTAAATGGTAATAAACTAAAAGATAAATAAAAAAGTTAATTATAAAGCGTATAAAAAAGGTAAAAAAAGGTATTATTAATATAAAAAAATATAAAGTGTAAAAAAAGTTATATTAATAAGCTAAAGGTAGGTTATAAACGTAGTAAAAAAAAATATGGTAAAAAAAAAGGTAGTAAAAAGTAATATAATAAAAAAAAAAGCAATATTATAAAAAAAAATGAAAATAAATTAAGCAATAAAAAATTAGTAGTTATAAGCAAAATAAAAACAGTTGTTATAAAATACGATATAGTAGTAAAAAATAATGTTTATTAAAAAGGTTTAAGTTTAAAGTAAAAAGTATATATAATGTTAAATAAAAAAAAAAGGATAAAATATAGTTATTAGTTATATTTTATAAAATTATAAAAAAGCTAAAGCGAAAAAAATATAAAAAAATATTTAAACGTTTTAAAAAATAATTAAAATAGTTAAATAGTAAACATTTTTAAAGTGTTATATATATAAGTTATTATAATTAATATATAAATGTTAAACAATTTAAAAAAATAGTAAAAAGTATAAAAAAAAGCTAACTAGTATTCTTAAATTAATTCGACTTAAATTAATTAAAAGGTTATGCTATTATTAGCTTAAATCATTAGCGCTAACTAGTATTTTTAAATTAATTCGACTTAAATTAGTTAAAAGGTCGTGTTATTATTAGCTTAAATTATTAGCGCTAACTTATTACTTAGGTTAAATTAATTTAAAATTAAACATTTTAATTAATTTAACTTAAAATATAAGTAAATTAATTAGAAAATAAAATTTTAAGCAAGAAATTAAGTGTTACGATTTTAATTTATATATTAGTTTTTTATGCGATGTTATTATTAAGTATATATTTTATAAGTTAAGGTTAAGTTAGGGTTAAGTTAAGGTTAGGGTTAAGTTAGGGTTAAGTTAGGGTTAGGGTTAGCAATTAAATATATGTATTAATTAAATTTAAACGTGAGTAAATTAATTAGAAAATGAAATTTTAAGTAGGAAATTAAGTGTTGCGATTTTAATTTATATATTAGTTTTTTATGCGATATTATTATTAAGCGTGCATTTTATAAGTTAAGGTTAAGTTAGGGTTAAATTAAGGTTAAGGTTAAGTTGGGGTTAAGTTAGGGTTAAGGTTAGCAATTAAATATATGTATTAATTAAACTTAAATGTTAGTAAATTAATTAGAAAATGAAATTTTAAGCAAAAAACTAGGTGCGGCGATTTTAATTTATGTATTGGTTTTTTATGCGATGTTATTATTAAGTGTATATTTTAAAACATAAGTAAATTAATTAGAAAATAAAATTTTAAGTAGGAAATTAAGCGTTGCGATTTTAATTTATATATTGGTTTTTTATGTAACGTTATTATTAAGCATATATTTTATAAATTAAGGTTAAGTTAGGGTTAAATTAAGGTTAAGTTAAGGTTAAGGTTAAGTTAGGGTTAAGGTTAAGTTAGGGTTAAGGTTAGTAATTAAATATATTAATTAATTTAACTTAAAACATAAGTAAATTAATTAAAAAATGAAATTTTAAGCAAAAAACAAGGTGCGGCGATTTTAATTTATGTATTTGTTTTTTATAAAACGTTATTATTAAGTATATATTTTAAAACGTGAGTAAATTAATTAAATAATAAAATTTTAAGTAGAAAATTAAATACGATGATTTTAATTTATATACTGGTTTTTTATACGTTATTATTATTAAACATATATTTTATAAGTTAAAATTAAGTTAAGGTTAAGTTAAAGTTAAATTAAGGTTAAGTTAAAGTTAAGTTAAAGTTAAATTAAGGTTAAGGTTAATAATTAAATATATATATTAATTAAATTTAAATATAAGTAAATTAATTAGAAAATAAAATTTTAAGTAAGAAATTAAGTATAGCGATTTTAATTTATATATTGGTTTTTTATATGATATTATTATTAAGCGTGCATTTTAAAACATAAGTAAATTAATTAAAAAATAAAATTTTAAGCAAAAAATTAAATATTGCAATTTTAATTTATATATTGGTTTTTTATATAATATTATTATTAAACATATATTTTATAAGTTAAGGTTAAGTTAAGGTTAAGTTGGTTAATTAGCAAAGGTTTTAAATAAAATAAAGTTATTATAAACATATATAGTTAATAAAAAAAAAATTCTAACTTATTTTAAAATAATTATTATATATTTATTATTATATATTTATTATATTTTATATTAAATTATAATATAAGTATATTAAAGTGTGTTTATATTATAGCGTTTATATTAAGTAGTTATATATAAGCAATATAAAATAGTTATTTTATTAGGTATTATAACTACTTATTTATATAAATAGCATAAGTATTTAAATATAGTAATATATAAGGTTATTATATAAATATTTAATAAATTAATATTAAATGGTATATTATATAAAACTACTAAAGAAATTTAATACTTAGCTTTAATATTAGCATTATACTTGTTATTAAAGACGTTTAATAATAAAAAAAAATATATATTTAAGATATAGCTAAAAAAGTTATATAGTTATGTTAATTAAATAATGTAAAATATATAAACTATTTATATAACGCTTATAAATAAAACAACTTGTAATTTTATAGCTAAAAGCTTAGTGTATATTATATAAAAAGGTTAAGCGATATATAAGTTAATAAGATTTAATGCTAATATATAAAATAAATTAGCATGTTATAAAAGTTATTTAAAATAGCACTTAATATAGTATAAAATAACCGTAATATATAAGAAAATAATAAAAAGGCTGTTTTTTAAGCGGTAATAGCATAAAGTATTGTTAATATAATATAGTTATAAAATATAGCTTAAAAAAAAAAAAAAGCTATTAAAAGCTAAACTAAGTTATTATTTAATATATAAATTAAGTATATATAATAAGCTAGTTATTTATAAAGGTTTAATTAAATATAATTAATTATAAAGTTATAAATGCTTAAAAAAAATAATAACAAAGTAAAAAAAAACAAAGCAAAAGAAAAAAAAGTAGTAAAAAACAAAATATAGTTAATATATATATTATTAGTAATAAAATGTATAATTTAATATATATAATATATATATTAGCTAAAAGTTATTAAATTAATTATATTAAATATTATAAAACAGTAGGAAATTAATATAAATTTAAACAAAAAGCTATTTTATATTAAATAATAAAGTAAAATTATTTAAAAATATATTAAGCATATTAAAGCTATTATTATATATATATAATAAACTTATAAGTTAGTGCTATAAAGTTAAAATAAAGCTAAAAATAATAAAATTAAAGTAAAGAATAAGCGTTTAATATATATGTTAATAAAAATATAGTTGTTAATATTATAAATTATTTAATATAAAGTAAGGTAGGTTATAGCAAGCGTAGTAAGCTATAAAAATAAAGGCAATAATTATAAAAGTAATAAAAATAAAAGCAATAATTATAAAAGCAATAAAAATAAAATTAATAGCTAAAATAGCATATATAATGTAAATAATATAAATAAATAGGTTTAATATTTAAAATAAGCGGTATTAATATTTTATATATTGTTATTAAATTATAAATTAAAAAATAATAATTTTTATAACGTAATATATAATAAGTTAATAATAATAAGTTATTAAGCTAGCAGTAAATAATTAGGTTTATTTAAATTTATGTTTTAATTATTAGTTATTATAACGATAGCAAAAATAATAGTAATATATAAAACAAAAGTAAATTAAAATTAAAATATAAAAAAGGTATAAAAAGTAAAGTTAATAAAAAAGGCAGCTAAAAAAGTAATAGCATAATATTTTAAAAAAGTAAAAATAATAATAATTTAGTTTATAATATTAATAAATATAAGCTATAAAAAGCTAATATTAATAAATATAATTTTGTAGTTATATATATATAGCTAAAAAATTTATAATATAATTAATATATTAAGTATAATTAATTAATATAAAAATATATTATTATATAAATAATAATAATTTTATATAAGCTAATTATAATTAATAATTTATAATATAATTAAAAAAGCGTTAATATAATTATATTAAAAAATATTATTAATAAATAATATAATAATATTATTAGTAATTAATTAAAGGTTATTAGTTAATAATATAGCTAAAACTAAAGCTAAATAAAGTTTTATAATAAATTAACGTAATAAAAAAGCATTAAACAAAGGTATAAATAAGTTAATATAAATAATAAACTAAGTAGTTTAAAAAATAGCATTAAAAAAGCGGTTTATTATATAAGTGGCTAAATAATAAACAGCGTAATAAAAAGTAAAAGCGGTAGCAATATATAAAAAAAGGTTATAAATGTTTTAAAAAGTATTATTAATATTAGTGTATATAATAGGTAAACAGCCGGTATATAAAATAAAAGTAGTAATAATACGGTATTAAAATAAAAGCGGCTTAAATAAAATACATAAAGTATTAATTAAAAAAAGGTTAATAATAATAATAACATAGTATTATAAAAGGTTAAGTATAATAAAAAAGTAAAAAGTAATTTATTAATATTTATTAAAAGAAATAAAGGTATTAGTAGTATATTATATATAGTTAGCATTATTGTTTTAGTAAATATTAGTTATATTGTATACAAATAAAAAAAAAAGCGCAAAAATAAGGTATTTATAATTGTTAGCGGAATAAAAGGTGTAATTATTTTTAGTTATAGTTAAAAAAAGGTTAATAAAAAAACAAAAGCAAGATAAAAAAAAAAGTTAATAAAGTAGTATATAAAATATAAAGCAGCAAATATAAGTATTAATAATTGCTAATATATTTAGCTAAAGGTTAAAAGGCAAAAAAAAAGCGTAAGTAAATAAAATAAGTTAATAAATAATAAAATAATAAAAGATATAAGTAATAATAAATATAATATAAAAGGTAATATTATAATATATAAAAGTAAAAATAAAGGTATTAACATAGCGTTATATATTTAAAGCAATATTTTATAAATATATAAGCAGCTATTAAATAAAAATATAAGCAGTAAAAAAAGCTAATGTAATAATAAACAACAAAAACAATTAACTAAAATAAAATAAAGCAAAGTTAAATATAGTAGCTTATAAGTAAACAAAATATAATTTATAAATTAAAAATAAAATTTATAAGCAAAATATATAAAAGTTATGGTTTAATATACCTAAAAATTATAAGTTGTTTTAATAAGTTAATAAAGTATAGTATAAGTTTTTAATAATATTACTAGTAATAAAACAAGTAATAAAAAGGGTTAAAAATATATTATTAAAAGTAATAATAATATTAACTTAAGTAGTATAAAAAATATAATAGTAAATAATATAGTAAGTAAATATATAAATATAATTAAAAGCAATATTAAAAATAAAAGTATAATTTTAAAAGGTATAATAAATAGTATTAAAAGTAATTATAAAGTAAAAAAGCTTAGTAGTAATAATAATAAAAATAAGCGAAAAAAAAAGTATAATATTTATATTATTAGTATAATGTTTAAGTAATAAAAGAATAATAATAGTAATTATATTGTTATTGTTATTATAAGTAAATATATAGCAATAGTATATAAAGGCAAAAATTAATTGCGTAAAATAAAGCGTAAAGCGGCTGTATAAAAAGGCGTAAGTAGTATTAATAACGCTAAAAATAATAATAAAGGCTAGTTTTATAAATTTTATTAATTAAATACAAGCGATAAAATAATTAAACTAGTTTATAATAAATAAATATTATATAATATTAAATAATAGTAAGCTATTAAAAATATAGCAAAAAATAATATTATAATTATAAAAGTTAATTTAAATATAAATATAAATAATATATTTAATGGCAATATTATAGCTAGTAAATAAAATAGTGTTTTAATAGTTAATAAAGATATAAGTGGGTAAAAGGTAGTAGTTTTAAAAATTAATAATATAAATAAATATATAGTATATAATATAACAGTATATAATAAAAAGAAAGATAAAAAAGGTGGTGTTATAAAAATTAGTAGCAAAAAAAAAAGAGTAAATAAAATAAAATAAGCAAATAATGGTATATTATAATAATTAAGTAAAAGTAAAATAATATATAAAAATATTAAAAGGGATTAAGTTTTATATAAGCATTAAAAATATAAATATAAAAAAGGGGATTATATAGTTATTAGTATAAAAAAGTGAGTAAATATTTATAACAATAAATATATTAAGGTTAAAGGTAAATATATTATAAATTTAAGTGGTGATTTATATAAACATAGTGTAATAATTATAAGATTATACGTAAAAAAGCGGGCGAGTTAAACAAAACGGGTTTTAAAATAAAGCGGTGATTATTTACAAGGTATAAAAAGGGGTAAAAAAAAAGGTAAAAAAAAAGGGATAAAAAAGGTGGACGAAAAAGGTGCTAAAAAAACGGTTAATTAAGTAAATTAAAGGAGCGGATAAAAAGATAAATAAAAAAATAAATAAAAGGATAAATAAAAAAATAAATAAAAAAATAAATAAAAGGATAAATAAAAGGATAAATAAAGGGATAAATAAAGGGATAAATAAAAGGATGAATAAAAAGATAAATAAAAGGATAAATAAAGAGAAAAAGTTTACGGCAAAAAAAGCGAAAGCGCAAAAGGTGGAAAAGGCGATATAAAAGTTTATAAGTATAAAAAAATATGTTTAAATGGTAATAAATTAAGAAATAAATAAAAAAGTTAATTATAAAGTGTATAAAAAAAGTAAAAAAAGGTGTTATTAATATAAAGAGATATAAAGTGTAAAAGGGGTTATATTAACAAGCTAAAGGTAGGTTATAAATGTGGTAAAAAAAAATGCGGTAAAAAAAAAGGCAGTAAAAAATAATATAATAAAAAAGGAAGCAATGTTATAAAAAAAAATAAAAATAAATTAAGCAATAAAAAGTTAGCGGTTATAAATAAAGCAAAAATAATTGTTATAAAATATAATATAATAGCAAAAAATAATATTTATTAAGAAAATTTAAGTTTAAAATAAAAAGTATATATAATATTAAATAAAAAAAAAGAAATAAAACATAGTTGCTAGTTATATTTTATAAGATTATAAAAAAGCTAACTAATATTTTTAAATTAATTCGACTTAAATTAGTTAAAAGGTCGTGCTATTATTAGCTTAAATCATTAGCGCTAACTTATTACTTAGGTTAAATTAATTTAAAATTAAATATTTTAATTAATTTAACTTAAAATATAAGTAAATTAATTGGAAAATAAAATTTTAAGCAAGAAATTAAGTGTTATAATTTTAATTTATATATTAGTTTTTTATGCGATGTTATTATTAAGCGTGTATTTTATAAGTTAAGGTTAAGTTAAAGTTAAATTAACGTTAAAGTTAAGTTGGGGTTAAGTTAGGGTTAAGGTTAATAATTGAATATATGTATTAATTAAACCTAAACGTAAATAAATTAATTAAAAAATGAAATTTTAAGTAGGAAACTAGGTGTTACGATTTTAATTTATATATTGATTTTTTATGCGATATTATTATTAAGCGTGCATTTTAAAAGTTAAAGTTAAATTAAAGTTAAGTTAAAGTTAAGTTAAAATTAAGTTAGGGTTAAGTTGGGGTTAAAGTTAGCAATTAAATATATATATTAATTAAACTTAAATATTAGTAAATTAATTAAAAAATAAAATTTTAAGCAAGAAACTAAGTGCGGTAATTTTAATTTATGTATTGGTTTTTTATACGATGTTATTATTAAGCGTATATTTTAAAATATAAGTAAATTAATTAAAAAATAAAATTTTAAGTAAAAAACTAAGCGTTATAATTTTAATTTATATATTAGTTTTTTATGCGACATTATTATTAAATATATATTTTATAAATTAAAATTAAGTTAAGGTTAAGTTAAGGTTAAGTTAAGGTTAAGATTAAGTTAAGGTTAAAGTTAAGTTAAAGTTAAAGTTAATAATTAAATATATTAATTAATTTAACTTAAAATATAAGTAAATTAATTAGAAAATAAAATTTTAAGCAAAAAACAAAGTGTAATAATTTTAATTTATATATTTATTTTTTATAAGATATTATTATTAAGTATATATCTTAAAACATAAGTAAATTAATTAAACAATAAAATTTTAAGTAAAAAATTAAATATAGCAATTTTAATTTATATACCGGTTTTTTATATGCTATTATTATTAAGTATATATTTTATAAGTTAAAATTAAATTAAGGTTAAGTTAAAGTTAAATTAAAGTTAAATTAACGTTAAATTAAAGTTAAGTTAAAGTTAAAGTTAATAATTAAATATATATATTAATTAAACTTAAATATAAATAAATTAATTAGAAAATAAAATTTTAAATAAAAAACTAAGTATAATAATTTTAATTTATATATTAGTTTTTTATACGATGTTATTATTAAGCGTATATTTTAAAATATAAGTAAATTAATTAAAAAATAAAATTTTAAGCAAAAAACTAAGTGTTATAATTTTAATTTATATATTAATTTTTTATATAATATTATTATTAAGCGTATATTTTATAAGTGAAAATTAAATTAAAGTTAAATTAGTTAATTAGCAAAGGTTTTAAATAAAATAAAGTTATTATAAATATATATAATTAATAAAAAAAAAATTCCAACCTATTTTAAAATAATTATTATATATTTATTATTATATATTTATTATATTTTATACTAAATTATAATATAAATATATTAAAGTATGTTTATATTATAGCGTTTATATTAAATAACTATATATAAACAATATAAAATAGTTGTTTTACTAAGTGCTATAACTATTTATTTATATAAACAACATAAGTATTTAAACATAATAACATATAAAGTTATTATATAAATATTTAATAAGTTAATATTAAATAGCATATTATATAAAACCGCTAAAAAAATCTAATACCTAACCTTAATATTAGCGCTATATTTATTATTAAAAACCTTTAATAATAAAAAAAAATATATATTTAAAATATAGCTAAAAAAGCTATATAATTATATTAACTAAACAATATAAAGTATATAAAAATATTTATATAACACTTATAAATAAAACAACTTATAATTTTATAACTAAAAACTTAATATATATTATATAAAAAAGTTAAATAATATATAAGTTAATAAAATTTAATGTTAGCATATAAAATAAACTAATATATTATAAAAGTTATTTAAAGTAACACTTAATATAATATAAAGCAACTATAATATATAAAAAGGTAGCAAAAAAGCCGTTTTTTAAGCAACAATAGCATAAAGTATTACTAATGCAACATAGTTATAAAATATAGCCTAAAAAAAAAAAAAAGCCATTAAAAGCTAAGCTAAATTATTATCTAATATATAAGTTAAGCGTATATAATAAGCTAGCTATTTATAAGGGTTTAATTAAATATAGTTAATTATAAGGTTATAAATGCCTAAAAAAAACAATAATAAAGTAAAAGAAAATAAAGCAAAAAAAAAAAAAGCAGTAAAAAATAAGATATAATTAACATATATATTATTAGTAATAAAATATATAATTTAGCGTGTATAATATATATGCTAGCTAAAAGTTATTAAATTAGCTGTGTTAAATATTATAAAACAGCAAAAAACCAATATAAATTTAAATAAAAAGCTATTTTATACCAAATAATAAAATAAAACCATTTAAAAATATACTAAGCATATTAAAGCTATTATTATATATATATAACAAACTTATAAATTAGTGCTATAAAACTAAAACAAAGCTAAAAACAATAAAACTAAAATAAAAAATAAGCGCTTAATATATATATTAATAAAAATATAGTTGTTAATATTATAAATTATTTAATATAAAGCAAAATAAGTTATAATAAGCATAATAAGCTATAAAAACAAAAGCAATAATTATAAAAGCAGCAAAAATAAAGGCGGCAACTATAAAAGCAGCAAAAATAAAACTAATAACTAAAACAACATATATAGTATAAATAGCGTAAATAAACAAGTTTAGTATTTAAAACAAGCAATATTAGCGTTTTATATATTATTATTAAATTATAAATTAAAAAACAATAATTTTTATAGTATAATATATAATAAATTAATAATAATAAGTTATTAAGCTAGCAGTAAATAATTAAGCTTATTTAAATTTACGCTTTAATTATTAACTATTATAACAACAGCAAAAATAATAATAATATATAAAGCAAAAGTAAACCAAAATTAAAACATAAAAAAAGCGCAAAAAGCAAAGTTAATAAAAAAAGCAGCTAAAAAAGCAATAGCATAATATTTTAAAAAAATAAAAGCAATAATAACTTAATTTATAACATTAATAAATATAAGCTATAAAAAGCTAACGCTAATAAATATAATTTTATAGTTATATATATACAACCAAAAAATCTACAATATAACTAATACGCTAAATATAATTAATTAGCATAAAAATATATTATTATATAAGCAGCAATAATTTTATATAAACTAGTTATAATTAATAATTTATAACATAATTAAAAAAGCATTAATATAATTATATTAAAAAGTATTATTAATAAATAATATAATAATATTATTAATAATTAATTAAAAGTTATTAGTTAATAATATAGCTAAAACTAAAATAAAATAAAGTTTTATAATAAACTAATATAATAAAAAGGTATTAAGCAAAGGTATAAATAAGTTAATATAAATAATAAACTAAGTGGTTTAAAAAACAGCATTAAAAAAGCAGTTTATTATATAAGCAGCTAAACAACAAATAGCGTAATAAAAAGCAAAAGCAATAGCAGCATATAAAAAAAAGTTGCAAGCGTTTTAAAAAGTGTTATTAATATTAATATATATAACAAACAAGTAGCTAGCGCATAAAATAAAAGTAGTAATAACATAATATTAAAATAAAAGCAGCTTAAATAAAGCATATAAAATATTAATTAAAAAAAAGTTAATAATAATAATAATATAATACTATAAAAAGTTAAATATAATAAAAAAGCAAAAAATAATCTATTAGTATTTACTAAAAAAAATAAAAACATTAATAATATATTATATATAGTTAACGTTATTATTTTAGCAAATATTAATTATATTATATATAAACAAAAAAAAAAGCGCAAAAATAAAGTATTTATAATTACTAGCAAAATAAAAAGTATAATTATTTTTAATTATAACTAAAAAAAAGTTAATAAAAAAGCAAAAATAAAACAAAAAAAAAAGTTAACAAAATAATATACAAAATATAAAGCAATAAACATAAATATTAATAATCGCTAACATATTTAGCTAAAAGTTAAAAAGCAAAAAAAAAGCGCAAGCAAATAAAACAAGTTAATAAATAATAAAGCAATAAAAAACGCAAACAATAATAAATATAATGTAAAAAACAACATTATAGTATATAAAAATAAAAATAAAAGTGTTAATATAATATTATATATTTAAAGCAATATTTTATAAATATATAAGCAGCTATTAAATAAAAACATAAGCAGTAAAAAAAGCTGATATAATAATAAACAATAAAAATAACCAGCTAAAATAAAACAAAATAAAGTTAAATATAGCGGCTTATAAGTAAACAAAATATAATTTATAAATTAAAAACAAGATTTATAAGTAAAGCATATAAAAGTTATAGTTTAATACGCTTAAAAATTATAAATTGTTTTAATAAATTAATAAAGTATAGCATAGGTTTTTAATAATATTATTAGCAATAAAACAAATAATAAAAAAAGTTAAAAATATATTATTAAAAGTAATAATAATATTAACCCAAGCGGTATAAAAAATATAGTAGCAAATAATATAATAAATAAATATGTAAATATAATTAAAAGCAATATTAAAAAAAAAGGCATAGTTTTAAAAAGTGCAACAAATAGCATTAAAAGCAATTATAAAGCAAAAAAACTTAGTAGTAGTAATAATAAAAACAAGCTAAAAAAAAAGCATAATATTTATATTACTAGCATAATATTTAAGCAATAAAAAAAACAATAATAATAATTATACCATTGTTATTATTATAAGTAAATATATAATAATAGTATATAAAAGCAAAAATCAATTACATAAAATAAAGCGTAAAATAGCCGCATAAAAAAGTGCAAGTGGTGTTAATAACGCTAAAAACAGCAGTAAAAACCAGTTTTGCAAATTTTATTAACTAAGCGCAAGCAATAAAACAATTAAATTAATTTATAATAAATAAGTGTTATATAATATTAAATAATAGCAAGCTATTAAAAACATAGCAAAAAATAATATTATAATTATAAAAGTTAATTTAAATACAAATATAAATAATATATTTAATAGCAATATTATAACTAATAAACAAAATAATATTTTAATAGTTAATAAAAATATAAACAAATAAAAAGCAATAGTTTTAAAAACTAATAATATAAACAAACATATAATATATAGTATAACAATATATAATAAAAAAAAAGATAAAAAAAGCGGTGTTATAAAAGTTAATAGCAAAAAAAAAAAAGTAAGTAAAATAAAATAAGCAAATAGTGGTATATTATAATAGCTAAATAAAAGTAAAATAGTATATAAAAACATTAAAAAGAATTAGGTTTTATATAAGCATTAAAAATATAAATATAAAAAAAGAAATTATATAATTATTAATGTAAAAAAGTAAGCAGGTATTTATAACAATAAATATATTAAAGTTAAAAGTAAACATATTATAGATTTAGGTGGTGATTTATATAGGCACGGTGTAGCAGTTATAAAATTATACATAAAAAAGCAGGCAAGCTAAGCAAAACAGGTTTTAAAGCAAGGCGGTAATTATTTATAAGGTATAAAAAGAGGTAGAAAAAGAGGTAAAAAAAAGGGGACAAAAAAGGTAAACAAAAAAAGTGCCAAAAAAACGGTTAATTAAATAAATCAAAAAAATAAATAAAGGAACAAATAAAAAAACAAATAAAAAAACAAATAAAAAAACAAATAAAAAAACAAATAAAAGGACAAATAAAAGGACAAATAAAAAAATAAATAAAAAAATAAATAAAAAAAAAAAGTTTATAGCAAAAGAAATAAAAGCGCAAAAAGTAAAAAAAGCGATATAAAAGTTTATAAGTATAAAAAGGTATGTTTAAGTAGTAATAAACTAAAAAATAAATAAAAAAGTTAATTATAAAGCGTGTAAAAAAGGTAAAAAAAAGTGTTACTAATGCAAAAAGATATAAAGTGTAAAAAAAGTTATATTAGCAAGCTAGAAGCAGGTTATAAATATAGTAAAAAAAAATGCGGTAAAAAAAAAGGCGGTAAAAAGTGATATAATAAAAAAGAAAGCGGTGTTATAAAAAAAAATAAAAATAAATTAAGCAATAAAAAGTTAGCGGTTATAAGTAAAGCAAAAGCGGTTATTATAAAGCGCGGCATAATAGCAAAAGATAACGTTTATTAAAAAAGTTTAAGTTTAAAGCAAAAGGTGTATATAATATTAAGTAAAAAAAAAGAAATAAAACGTAGTTATTAACTAGTATTCCTAAATTAATTCAACTTAAATTAATTAAAAGGTTGTGCTATTATTAGCTTAAATCACTAGCGCTAACTTACTACTTAGGTTAAATTGATTTAAAATTAAATATTTTAATTAATTTGACTTAAAATATAAGTAAATTAATTAGAAAATGAAATTTTAAGCAAAAAACCAGGTGTTATAATTTTAATTTATGTATTAATTTTTTATACAATGTTGTTATTAAGCGTGCATCTTATAAGTTAAAATTAAATTAAGGTTAAATTAAAGTTAAAATTAAGTTAAAATTAAGTTAAGGTTAAAGTTAGCAATTAAATATATATATTAATTAAATCTAAATATAAGTAAATTAATTAAAAAATGAAATTTTAAGCAAAAAACTAGGTGTTATGATTTTAATTTATATATTGATTTTTTATGTGATATTATTGTTAAGTATATATTTTAAAAGTTAAAGTTAAATTAAAGTTAAGTTAAGGTTAAGTTAAGGTTAAGTTAAAGTTAAATTAGGGTTAAAGTTAGCAATTAAATATATATATTAATTAAACCTAAATATTAATAAATTAATTAAAAAATAAAATTTTAAGCAAAAAACTAGGTGCAGCAATTTTAATTTATGTATTGGTTTTTTATATAATATTATTATTAAGCGTGCATTTTAAAACATAAATAAATTAATTAAAAAATAAAATTTTAAGTAAAAAATTAAGCGTTATAATTTTAATTTATATATTGGTTTTTTATACAATATTATTATTAAGCATATATCTTATAAATTAAAATTAAATTAAAGTTAAGTTAAAATTAAATTAAAGTTAAAGTTAAATTAAAGTTAAAGTTAAGTTAAAGTTAAGGTTAGCAATTAAATATATTAATTAATTTAACCTAAAATATAAGTAAATTAATTAAAAAATAAAATTTTAAGCAAAAAATAAAGTATAGCAATTTTAATTTATATATTTATTTTTTATAAAACGTTATTATTAAGCATATATCTTAAAACATAAATAAACTAATTAAATAATAAAATTTTAAATAAAAAACTAAATATAATAATTTTAATTTATATACTAGTTTTTTATATGCTATTATTATTAAGCGTATATTTTATAAGTTAAAATTAAGTTAAAGTTAAATTAAAGTTCAATTAAAATTAAGTTAAAGTTAAGTTAAAATTAAGTTAAAATTAAGGTTAACAATTAAATATATATATTAATTAAACTTAAATATAAGTAAATTAATAAAAAAATAAAATTTTAAGTAAAAAACCAAGTGTAGCAATTTTAATTTATGTATTGGTTTTTTATATAATGTTATTATTAAGCGTATATTTTAAAACATAAGTAAATTAATTAGAAAATAAAATTTTAAGCAAAAAACTAAGTATTATAATTTTAATTTATATATTAGTTTTTTATATAATATTATTATTAAGCGTATATTTTATAAGTTAAGGTTAAATTAAAGTTAAGTTGGTTAATTAGTAAAAGTTTTAAATAAAATAAAGTTATTATAAGTATATATAGTTAATAAAAAAAAAATTTCAACTTATTTTAAAATAATTATTATATATTTATTACTATATATTTATTATATTTTATACTAAATTATAATATAAGCATATTAAAGTGTATTTATATTATAATGTTTATATTAAGTAGTTATATATAAGTAATATAAAATAGTTGTTTTATTAAGTATTATAACCATTTATTTATATAAATAGCATAAATATTTAAATATAATAACATATAAGGTTATTATATAAATATTTAATAAATTAATATTAAATGGTATATTATATAAAATTGCTAAAGAAATTTAATACTTAGCCTTAATGTTAGCGCTATACCTATTATTAAAAACATTTAATAATAAAAAAAAATATATATTTAAAATATAGCTAAAAAGGCTATATAATTATATTAATTAAATAATATAAAGTATATAAAAGTATTTATATAACGCTTATAAATAAAACAACTTATAATTTTATAGCTAAAAGCCTAGTATATATTATATAAAAAAGTTAAGCAATATATAAGTTAATAAGATTTAATGCTAGTATATAAAACAAATTAATATATTATAAAAGTTATTTAAAGTGGCACCTAATGTAGTATAAAGTGACTGCAATATATAAAAAGGTAGCAAAAAAGTTGTTTTTTAAGCAGTAATAGCATAAAATATTACTAATATAACATAATTACAAAACGTAGCCCAAAAAAAAAAAAAAGCTATTAAAGCTAAGCTAAGTTATTATTTAATATATAAGTTAAATATATATAATAAGCTAGCTATTTATAAAGGTTTAATTAAATATAATTAATTATAAAGTTATAAGTGCTTAAAGAAAATAATAACAAAGTAAGAAAAAATAAAGTAAAAAAAAAAAAAGTAGCAAAAAATAAAACATAGTTAGTATATATATTATTAGTAATAAAACATGTGATTTAATGCGTATAATATATATACTAGCTAAAAGTTATTAAATTAGCTATATTAAATATTATAAAACAATAAAAAACTAATATAAATTTAAACAAAAAACTATTTTATATTAAGCAACAAAATAAAATTATTTAAAAATATACTAAGCATATTAAAGCTATTATTATATATATATAGCAGATTTATAAGTTAGTGCTATAAAGCTAAAATAAAGCCAAAAATAGTAAAACTAAAGTAAAAAATAAGCGCTTAGCATATATATTAATAAAAGCATAATTATTAACATTATAAATTATTTAATATAAAGTAAGGTAGGTTATAGCAAGCGTAGCAAGCTATAAAAATAAAAGCAACAATTATAAAAGCAGTAAAAATAAAAGCGGTAATTATAAAAGCAGCGGGAATAAAACTAATAGCTAAAGTAGTATATATAATATAAATAGTATAAATAAATAAATTTAGCATTTAAAACAAGTAGTGTTAGCGTTTTATATATTATTATTAAATTATAAACTAAAAGATAATAATTTTTATAGCGCAATATATAATAGGTTAATAATAATAAGTTATTAAACTAGCGGTAAATAATTAAGCTTGTTTAAATTTACGCTTTAATTATTAGCTATTATAATAATAGTAAAAATAATAGTAATATATAAAGCAAAAGTAAACTAAAATTAAAATATAAAAAAGGTGTAAAAAGCGAAATTAATAAAAAAAGCAGCTAAAAAAGCAATAATATAACATTTTAAAAAAGTAAAAGCAATAGTAATTTAATTTATAACGTTAATAAATATAAGCTATAAAAAGCTAATGCTAATAAATATAATTTTATAGTTATATATATATAATTAAAAGATTTATAATATAATTAATATATTAAGTATAATTAATTAATATAAAAATATATTATTATATAAGTAGCAATAATTTAATATTAGCTAGTTATAATTAATAATTTATAATATAATTAAAAAAGTATTAATATAGTTATATTAAAAGGTATTATTAATAAATAACGTAATAACGTTGCTAATAATTAATTAAAAGTTATTAGTTAATAATATAATTAAAACTAAAGTAAAATAAAGTTTTATAATAAACTAATATAATAAAAAAGTATTAAATAAAAGTATAAATAAGTTAATATAAATAATAAATTAAGTAGTTTAAAAAACAGCGTTAAAAAAGCAGTTTATTATATAAGCAACCAAATAGTAAATAGCGTAATAAAAGGCAAAAGTGGTAATAATATATAAAAAAAGGTTGCGGGCGTTTTAAAAGGTGTTATTAATATTAGTGCATATAATAAGCGGGCAACCAGCACATAAAACAAAGGTGGTAATAACGCGGTACTAAAACAAGGGCGGCTTAAGCAAAACATATAAGGTATTAATTAAAAAAAAGTTAGTAATAATAATAATATAGTATTATAAAAGGTTAAGCATAATAAAAAAGCAAAAAGTAATTTATTAATATTTACTAAAAAAAATAAAAGTATTAATAATATATTATATATAGTTAACGTTATTATTTTAGCAAACATTAGTTATATTATATATAAATAAAAAAAAAAGCGCGGAAATAAAATATTTATAGTTGTTAGCAAAATAAAAAGTGTGGTTATTTTTAGTTATAATTAAAAAAAAGTTAATAAAAAAATAAAAGCAAAATAAAAAAAAAAGTTAATAAGGTGGTATATAAGGTATAAAGCGGTAAATATAAGTGTTAGCAATTACTAATATATTTAACTAAAAGTTAAAAAGCAAAAAAAAAGCATAAGCAAATAAAATAGGTTAATAAATAATAAAGCAATAAAAAACGCAAATAATAATAAATATAATATAAAAAGCAATATTATAGCATATAAAAGTAAAAATAAAAGTATTAGCATAATATTATATATTTAAAGCAATATTTTATAAATATATAAGCAGCTACTAAATAAAAACACAAGCAGTAAAAAAAGCTAATATAATAACAAACAATAAAAACAGCTAGCTAAAGCAAAATAAAGCAAAATTAAATATAGTAGCTTATAAGCAAATAAAATATAGTTTATAAATTAAAAATAAAATTTATAAGCAAAATATATAAAAGTTATAATTTAGCACACTTAAAAACTATAAGTTATTTTAATAAGTTAATAAAATATAACATAGGTTTTTAATAATGCTATTAATAATAAAACAAATAATAAAAAAAGTTAAAAATATATTATTAAAAGTAATAATAGCGTTAACTTAAGCGGTATAAAAAATATAGTAGTAAATAATATAATAAGTAAATATATAAATATAATTAAAAGTAATATTAAAAACAAAAACATAGTTTTAAAAGGTATAATAAATAGTATTAAAAGCAATTATAAAATAAAAAAGCTTAATAGTAATAGTAATAAAAATAAGTAAAAAAAAAAGCATAATATTTATATTGCTAGCATAATGTTTAAGTAATAAAAAAACAATAATAATAATTATATTATTATTATTATTGCAAGTAAATATATAGCAATAGTATATAAAGGTAAAAATTAATTATATAAAATAAAGCGCAAGGTGGCTATATAAAAAAGCGCAAGTAGTGTTAGTAATGCTAAAAATAACAATAAGAGCTAATTTTACAAATTTTATTAATTAAGCGTAAATAATAAAACAATTAAACTAGTTTATAATAAATAAATATTATATAATATTAAATAGCAGCAAGCTATTAAAGGCATAATAAAAAATAATATTATAATTATAAAAGTTAATTTAAGTGTAAATATAAATAATATATTTAATAATAATATTATAACTAATAAATAAAATAATATTTTAATAGTTAATAAAAATATAAGTAAATAAAAAGTAGTAATTTTAAAAACTAATAATATAAATAAATATACGGTATATAATATAATAATATATAATAAAAGAAAAAATAAAAAAAGCGGTGTTATAAAAGTTAATAGCAAAAAAAAAAAGTAAATAAAATAAAATAAGCAAATAATAATATATTATAATAGCTAAGCAAAAGTAAAGCAATATATAAAAACATTAAAAAAAATTAAGTTTTATATAAGTATTAAAAATATAAATATAAAAAAAAAAATTATATAATTATTAGTATAAAAAAATAAGTAGGTATTTATAACAATAAATATATTAAAGTTAAAAATAAATACGCTATAAATTTAAATAGTGATTTATATAAGCATAATATAATAGTTATAAAATTATACGCAAAAAAGCGGGTAAATTAAACGAGATAAGTTTTAAAGCAAAGCGGTAATTATTTATAAGATATAAAAAAAGGTAAAAAAAAAGGTAAAAAAAAAAAAATAAAAAAGGTAAATAAAAAAGGTGTTAAAAAAACAATTAATTAAGTAAATTAAAGGAGTAAATAAAAAGATAAATAAAGAGATAAATAAAAGAATAAATAAAAAAACAAATAAAGGGATAAATAAAAAGACGGATAAAAAGATAAATAAAGAAATAAATAAAAAAACAAATAAAAAAACAAATAAAGGGAAAAAGTTTACAGCGAAGGAGGTAAAAGCGCAAAAAGTAAAAAAAGCGATATAAGAGTTTATAAGTATAAAAAGGTGTGTTTAAATGGTAATAAACTAAAAGATAAATAAAAAAGTTAATTATAAAGCGTGTAAAAAAGGTAAAAAAAGGTGTTATTAATATAAAGGGATATAAGGTGTAAAAGGGGTTATATTAACAAGCTAAAGGTAGGTTATAAACGTGGTAAAAAAAAATGTAGTAAAAAAAAAGGCGGTAAAAAATAATATAATAAAAAAAGAGGTAATGTTATAAAAAAAGATAAAAATAAATTAAGTAATAAAAAGTTAGCGGTTATAAATAAAGCAAAAATAGTTGTTATAAAACGTAGCGTAATAGCAAAAAATAGCGTTTATTAAAAAGGTTTAGGTTTAAAGTAAAAGGTGTATATAATGTTAAGTAAAAAAGAAGAAATAAAATATAGTTGCTAGTTATATTTTATAAAATTATAAAAAAGCTAACTAGTATTTCTAAATTAATTTAACTTAAATTAATTAAAAGGTTATGCTATTATTAGCTTAAATCACTAGCGCTAACCTACCACTTAGGTTAAATTAATTTAAAATTAAATATTTTAATTAATTTAACTTAAAATATAAGTAAATTAATTAAAAAATAAAATTTTAAGCAAGAAACCAAGTGTTATAATTTTAATTTATATATTAGTTTTTTATGCGATATTATTATTAAGTGTGTATTTTATAAGTTAAAGTTAAATTAAGGTTAAGTTAAGGTTAGGGTTAAGTTAGGGTTAAGTTAGGGTTAAGGTTAACAATTAAATATATATATTAATTAAACCTAAATATAAGTAAATTAATTAGAAAATAAAATTTTAAGTAAAAAACTAGGTATTATAATTTTAATTTATATATTGATTTTTTATGCGACGTTATTATTAAGCGTGTATTTTAAAAGTTAAAGTTAAGTTAAGGTTAAGTTAAAGTTAAGTTAGGGTTAAATTAAAGTTAAGTTAAAGTTAAAGTTAACAATTAAATATATATATTAATTAAACCTAAATATTAGTAAATTAATTAAAAAATAAAATTTTAAGTAAGAAATTAAGTGTAGCGATTTTAATTTATATATTGGTTTTTTATGCGATATTATTATTAAGTATATATTTTAAAACATAAGTAAATTAATTGAAAAATAAAATTTTAAGTAGAAAACTAGGTGTTATAATTTTAATTTATATATTAGTTTTTTATATAATATTATTATTAAGTATATATTTTATAAGTTAAAATTAAGTTAAAGTTAAGTTAAAGTTAAGTTAAAGTTAAGGTTAAGTTAAGGTTAAAGTTAAGTTGGGGTTAAAGTTAGTAATTAAATATATTAATTAATTTAATTTAAAACGTAAGTAAATTAATTAAAAAATGAAATTTTAAGCAAAAAATAAGGTGTAATAATTTTAATTTATATATTTGTTTTTTATAAAACGTTATTATTAAGCATATATTTTAAAACATAAGTAAACTAATTAAATAATAAAATTTTAAGTAAGAAACTAAGTATAATAATTTTAATTTATATACCGGTTTTTTATACGCTATTATTATTAAGTATATATTTAACTAGTATTCTTAAATTAATTCGACTTAAATTGGTTAAAAGGTTGTGCTATTATTAGCTAACTAGTATTCTTAAATTAATTCGACTTAAATTAATTAAAAGGTCGTGCTATCATTAGCTTAAATCACTAGCGCTAACCTAACTAGTATTCCTAAATTAATTCAACTCGAATTAGTTAAAAGGTTATGCTATCATTAGCTTAAATCACTAGCGCTAACTTACTACTTAAGTTAAATTGATTTAAAATTAAATATCTTAATTAATTTAACCTAAAATATAAGTAAATCAATTAGAAAATGAAATTTTAAGCAAAAAACTAAGTATTATAATTTTAATTTATGTATTAGTTTTTTATACAACGTTATTATTAAGCATATATCTTATAAATTAAAGTTAAGTTAGGGTTAAATTAAGGTTAAGGTTAAGTTGAAGTTAAGTTAAAGTTAAGGTTAACAATTAAATATATATATTAATTAAACCTAAACGTAAGTAAATTAATTAGAAAATAAAATTTTAAGTAGGAAACTAGGTGTTATAATTTTAATTTATATATTGATTTTTTATATAATGTTATTATTAAGCGTACATCTTAAAAGTTAAGGTTAAGTTAAAGTTAAGTTAAGGTTAAATTAAGGTTAAATTAAGATTAAATTAAAGTTAAGGTTAATAATTAAATATATATATTAATTAAACCTAAATATTAGTAAATTAATTAGAAAATAAAATTTTAAGCAAAAAACTAAGTGTTATAATTTTAATTTATATATTGATTTTTTATACAACGTTATTATTAAGCGTACATCTTAAAAGTTAAAATTAAGTTAAAGTTAAATTAAAGTTAAATTAAAATTAAATTAAAATTAAGTTAAAATTAGGGTTATCAATTAAATATATATATTAATTAAACCTAAATATTAATAAATTAATTAAAAAATAAAATTTTAAGCAAGAAACTAAGTATAACAATTTTAATTTATATATTAGTTTTTCATGCGATATTATTATTAAGCGTACATTTTAAAATATAAATAAATCAATTAAAAAATAAAATTTTAAGTAAAAAACCAAGCGTTATAATTCTAATTTATATATTAGTTTTTTATATAACGTTATTATTAAGCATATATCTTAAAACATAAGTAAATTAATTAAAAAATAAAATTTTAAGCAAAAAACTAAGTATCGCAATTTTAATTTATATATTAATTTTTTATACAACATTATTATTAAGTATATATTTTATAAGTTAAAGTTAAATTAAAGTTAAATTAGTTAATTAGCAAAGGTTTTAAATAAAGTAAAGTTATTATAAGCATATATAGTTAACAAAAAAAAAATTCCAACTTATTTTAAAATAATTATTATATATTTATTACTATATATTTATTATATTTTATACTAAATTATAATATAAGCATATTAAGGTGTGTTTATATTATAGCGTTTATATTAGGTAGCTATATATAAGCAATATAAAATAGTTGTTTTATTAGGTGCTATAACTGCTTATTTATATAAATAGCATAAGTATTTAAATATAGCAACATATAAAGTTATTATATAAATATTTAGCAAGTTAGTATTAAACGGTATATTATATAAAACCGCTAAAGAAATTTAATACTTAACCTTAATATTAGCGCTATATTTATTGTTAAAAACGTTTAATAATAAAAAAAAATATATATTTAAAACATAGCTAAAAAAGCTATATAGTTATATTAACTAAATAGTATAAGGTATATAAAAGCATTTATATAACGCTTATAAATAAAACAACTTATAATTTTATAGCTAAAAGCTTAGTATATATTATGTAAAAAAATTAAGCAATATATAAGTTAATAAGATTTAATACTAGCGTATAAAACAAACTAACGCATTATAAAGGTTATTTAAAGTAGCACCTAACGCGGTATAAAGTAACTATAATATATAAAAAAGTAGTAAAAAGGCTGTTTTTTAAGTAGTAATAGCACAAAGTATTATTAATACAATATAATTATAAAACATAATTTAAAAAAAAAAAAAAGCTATTAAAAACTAAACTAAATTATTATTTAATATATAAGTTAAGCATATATAATAAGCTAGCTATTTATAAAGGTTTAACCAAATATAATTAATTATAAAGTTATAAGTGCTTAAAAAAAACAATAACAAAGTAAAAAAAAACAAAGCAAAAAAAAAAAAAGCAATAAAAAATAAAACATAGTTAGCATATATATTATTAGCAATAAAACATATAATTTAGCGCGCATAATATATA
This sequence comes from Xylaria hypoxylon, assembly GCA_902806585.1. Lineage (NCBI taxonomy): Eukaryota > Fungi > Ascomycota > Sordariomycetes > Xylariales > Xylariaceae > Xylaria > Xylaria hypoxylon. The sequence goes on from CADCXB010000065.1 coordinate 51,254, forward strand.
TATTAACTAAAAGTTATTAAATTAATTATATTAAATATTATAAAACAATAAAAAACTAGTATAAATTTAAATAAAAAGCTATTTTACGCTAAGTAGCAAAATAAAACTATTTAAAAATATATTAGGTATATTAAAGCTATTATTATATATATATAGCAAACTTATAAATTAGCACTATAAAGTTAAAACAAAGCTAAAAACAGTAAAACGAAAGTAAAAAACAAATACTTAGCGTATATATTAATAAAAGCATAATTATTAATATTATAAGTTATTTAATATAAAACAAAATAAGTTATAGCAAGCGTAATAAGCTATAAAAACAAAAGCAATAATTATATAAGCAATAAAAACAAAGGTAGCAACTATAAAAGCAATAAAAATAAAACTAATAGCTAAAACAGCATATATAGCATAAATAGCATAAATAAGCAAGTTTAATATTTAAAACAAGTAGTATTAGCGTTTTATATATTATTATTAAACTATAAACTAAAAAACAACAATTTTTATAACGTAATATATAGCAAGTTAATAGTAATAAGTTATTAAGCTAACAATAAATAATTAAGCTTATTTAAATTTATATTTTAATTATTAGCTATTATAATAACAGTAAAAATAATAATAATATATAAAGTAAAAATAAACTAAAATTAAAACGTAAAAAAGGCGCAAAAAGTAAAGTTAACAAAAAAAGCGGCTAAAAAAGCAATAGCATAATATTTTAAAAAAATAAAAGCAATAATAACTTAGTTTATAATATTAATAAGTATAAGCTATAAAAAACTAATGCTAATAAATATAATTTTATAATTATATATATATAACTAAAAAATCTACAATATAATTAATGTGCTAAACGTAATTAATTAGTATAAAAACACATTATTATATAAGTAGTAATAGTTTTATATAAGCTAGTTATAATTAATAATTTATAATATAATTAAAAAAGTGTTAATATAATTACGCTAAAAGGTATTATTAATAAATAATATAATAGTGTTACTAGTAATTAATTAAAGGTTGTTAATTAATAATATAGCTAAAGCTAAAGCTAAATAAAATTTTATAATAAACTAGCGCAATAAAAAAGTATTAAGTAAAAGCATAAATAAATCAATATAAATAATAAACTAAGTAGTTTAAAAAATAGCGTTAAAAAAGCAGTTTATTATATAAGCAACCAAATAATAAATAGTATAATAAAAAGCAAAAGTAGTAATAGCGTATAAAAAAAGGTTACAAGTATTTTAAAAAGTATTATTAGTGTTAATATATATAACAAGCAGGTAGCTAGCGCGCAAAATAAAAATAGTAATAGCGCGGTATTAAAACAAAGGCAACCTAAGTAAAGCGCGTAAAATATTAATCGAAAAAAAGTTAATAATAATAATAATGCGGTACTATAAAAAATTAAGCATAATAAAAAAGCAAAAAATAATTTATTAATATTTGCCGAAAAAAATAAAAGTATTAATAGTATATTATATATAGTTAGCGTTATTATTTTAATAAACATTAGTTATATTATATATAAATAAGAAAAAAAGCATAAAAACAAAGTATTTATAGTTGCTAGCAAAATAAAAGATATGGTTATTTTTAGTTATAGCTAAAAAAAAGTTAACAAGAAAGCAAAAGTAAAACAAAAAAAAAAGTCGATAAAGTAGTATATAAAACATAAAGTAGTAAACATAAGTGTTAATAATTGCTAACATATTTAGCTAAAAGTTAAAAGGTAAAAAAAAAGCGTAAGTAAATAAAACAAGTTAATAAATAACAAAGCGATAAAAAACATAAGCGGTAATAAACGTAATATAAAAAGCAATATTATAGCATATAAAAGTAAAAATAAAGGTGTTAATATAACGTTATACGTTTAAAGTAATATTTTATAAGTATATAAGCAGCTATTAAATAAAAACATAAGTAGTAAAAAAAGCTAATATAGTAATAAACAATAAAAACAATTAGTTAAAGTAAAACAAAGCGAAGTTAAACATAGTAGCTTATAAGTAAATAAAATATAATTTATAAATTAAAAACAAGATTTATAAACAAAGCATATAAAAGTTATAATTTAACACACCTAAAAACTATAAGTTATTTTAGTAGGTTAATAAGGTATAACATAGGTTTTTAATAATGCTGTTAGCAATAAAACAAGTAATAAAAAAAATTAAAAACATATTGTTAAAAGCAATAATAACGTTAGCTTAAGCGGTATAAAAAACGTAGTAGCAAATAATATAGCAAATAAATATATAAGCGTAGTTAAAAGCAATATTAAAAACAAAGGCATAATTTTAAAAGATATAATAAATAGTGTTAAAAGTAATTATAAAGTAGGAGAGCTTAGTAATAGTAGTAATAAAAATAAGCAAGAAAAAAAGCATAATATTTATGTTGCCGGCATAGTGTTTAGGTAATAAAGAAATAATAATAATAATTATACTATTATTATTGTTATAGGTAAACATATAGCAATAGTATATAAAAGTAAAAATTAATTACATAAAATAAAGCGTAAAGTAGCTATATAAAAAAGCGCAAGTAGTATTAATAACATTAAAAACAATAGTAAAAGCTAATTTTATAAATTTTATTAATTAAGTGCAAGCAATAAAATAGTTAAATTAATTTATAATAAATAAATATTATATAATATTAAATAGCAGCAAGCTATTAAAAGTATAATAAAAAATAATATTATAGTTATAAAAGTTAATTTAAACATAAATATAAATAATATATTTAATAACAACATTATAGCTAGTAAATAAAACGGCGTTTTAATAGTTAATAAAAATATAAGCAGGTAAAAGGCGGTGGTTTTAAAGATTAACAACATAAATAAACATATAGTATATAATATAACAATATATAATAAAAAAAAAAACAAAAAAAGTAATGTTATAAAAGTTAATAGCAAAAAAAAAAAAGTAAGTGAAATAAAACAAGTAAATAGTAATATATTGCGATAGCTAAGCAAAAGTAAAGTAGTACATAAAAACATTAAAAGAAATTAAGTTTTATATAAGCATTAAAAATATAAATATAAAAAAAAAAATCGTGTAGTTATTAATATAAAAAAGTAAGCAAATATTTATAATAATAAATATATTAAAGTTAAAAGTAAACATATTATAAATTTAAGTAGTAATTTATATAAATATAATATAATAGTTATAAAATTATATATAAAAAAGCAAGTAAGCTAAATAAAATAGGTTTTAAAGCGAAATAATAATTATTTATAAGGTATAAAAAAAAGTAAAAAAAAAAGTAAAGAAAAAAAAACAAAAAAAGTAAATAAAAAAAGTGCTAAAAAAATAATTAATTAAGTAAATTAAAAAAGTAAATAAAAAAACAAATAAAAAAACAAATAAAAAAACGAATAAAAAAACAAATAAAAAAACAAATAAAAAAACAAATAAAAAAATAAATAAAAAAAAATAAAAAAAAAAGTTTATAGCAAAAGAGGCAAAAGCATAAAAAGTGAAAAAAGCGATATAAAAGTTTATAAGTATAAAAAAGTATATTTAAGTAGTAATAAACCAAAAAATAAATAAAAAAATTAATTATAAAGCATATAAAAAAGGTAAAAAAAAGTGTTATTAATATAAAAAGATATAAGGTATAAAAGGGGTTATATTAGCAAGCTAAAAGTAGGTTATAAGCGTAATAAAAAAAATAATAAAAAAAAAGCAATAAAAAATAATATAATAAAAAAAGTAATATTATAAAAAAAATAAAAATAAATTAAACAATAAAAAGTTAGCAATTATAATAAAATAAAAGTAGTTATTATAAAGCGCGGCATAATAATAAAAAATAACATTTATTAAAAAGTTTAAGTTTAAAGTAAAAGGTATATATAATATTAAGCAAAAAAAAAAAAATATAGTTATTAGTTATATTTTATAAAATTATAAAAACCAAAGTAAAAAAACATAAAAAAATATTTAAAAAAAATAATTAAAATAGTTAAATAGTAAGTATTTTTAAAGTGTTATATATATAAGTTGTTATAATTAATATATAAACATTAAGCGATTTAAAAAGTAGTAAAAAGTATAAAAAAAAGCTAACTAGTATTTTTAAATTAATTCGACTTAAATTAGTTAAAAGGTTGTGCTATTATTAGCTTAAATCATTAGCGCTAACCTATTACTTAAGTTAAATTGATTTAAAATTAAATATCTTAATTAATTTAACTTAAAACATAAGTAAATTAATTAGAAAATAAAATTTTAAACAAAAAACTAAGTGTTGCGATTTTAATTTATATATTAGTTTTTTATACGATATTATTATTAAGCGTATATTTTATAAGTTAGGGTTAAGTTAAGGTTAAGTTAAAGTTAAGGTTAAGTTAGGGTTAAGTTAGGGTTAAGGTTAACAATTAAATATATATATTAATTAAATTTAAACGTAAGTAAATTAATTAAAAAATGAAATTTTAAGTAAGAAACTAGGTGTTATAATTTTAATTTATATATTAATTTTTTATATAACGTTATTATTAAGCGTATATTTTAAAAGTTAAAATTAAATTAAGGTTAAATTAAGGTTAAGTTAGGGTTAAGTTAGGGTTAAGTTAGGGTTAAAGTTAACAATTAAATATATGTATTAATTAAACTTAAATGTTAGTAAATTAATTAAAAAATAAAATTTTAAGCAGGAAACTAAGTGCGGCGATTTTAATTTATATATTAGTTTTTTATGCGATGTTATTATTAAGCATATATTTTAAAACGTAAATAAATTAATTAAAAAATAAAATTTTAAGTAAAAAACCAAGCGTTATAATTTTAATTTATGTATTAGTTTTTTATACGACGTTATTATTAAGCATATATCTTATAAGTTAAGGTTAAGTTAAGGTTAAGTTAAGGTTAAGTTAAGGTTAGGGTTAAGTTAGGGTTAAGGTTAAGTTGAAGTTAAGGTTAATAATTAAATATATTAATTAATTTAACTTAAAACGTGAGTAAATTAATTAAAAAATAAAATTTTAAGCAAGAAATAAAGTGTAACGATTTTAATTCATGTATTTGTTTTTTATAAAATGTTATTATTAAGTATATATCTTAAAATATAAGTAAATTAATTAAACAATAAAATTTTAAGTAAAAAACCAAGTGTAGCAATTTTAATTTATATACTAGTTTTTTATACGCTATTATTATTAAGCATATATCTTATAAATTAAAGTTAAGTTAAAGTTAAGTTAAAGTTAAGTTAAGGTTAAGTTAGGGTTAAGTTAAGGTTAAGTTAGGGTTAAGTTAAGGTTAAGTTAGGGTTAAGGTTAACAATTAAATATATGTATTAATTAAACCTAAATATAAGTAAATTAATTAGAAAATGAAATTTTAAGTAAAAAACTAGGTGCAGTAATTTTAATTTATATATTGGTTTTTTATATAACGTTATTATTAAGCGTATATTTTAAAACATAAGTAAATTAATTAGAAAATAAAATTTTAAGTAAAAAACTAAGTATAACAATTTTAATTTATATATTAGTTTTTTATATGCCGTTATTATTAAGCGTACATCTTATAAGTTAAAGTTAAGTTAAGGTTAAATTAAGGTTAAATTAAAGTTAAGTTAAAGTTAAGTTAAGATTAAATTAAAGTTAAGGTTAATAATTAAATATATATATTAATTAAACTTAAATATAAGTAAATTAATTGGAAAATAAAATTTTAAGTAAGAAACTAAGTGCAGCGATTTTAATTTATATATTAGTTTTTTATACGACGTTATTATTAAGCGTGTATTTTAAAACGTAAGTAAATTAATTAAAAAATAAAATTTTAAGCAAAAAACTAAGTGTTGCGATTTTAATTTATATATTGGTTTTTTATATAACATTATTATTAAGCGTATATTTTATAAGTTAAAGTTAAGTTAAAGTTAAGTTGGTTAATTAGTAAAGGTTTTAAATAAAGTAAAGTTATTATAAGTATATATAGTTAATAAAAAAAAAAACTTATTTTAAAATAATTATTATATATTTATTATATATATTTATATTATATTATATATATAATATATATATTAAATATATATTTATTATATATATAAAATAATTGTTTTATTAGGTTATAACTACTTATTTATATAAATAGTATAAGTATTTAAATATAGCAATATATAAGGTTATTATATAAATATTTAGCAAGTTAGTGTTAAACAGCGTATTATATAAAACTGCTAAAGAAATCTAATATCTAGCTCTAATGTTAGCGCTATATTTATTATTAAAAACGTTTAATAATAAAAAAAAATATATATTTAAAACATAGTTAAAAAAGCTATATAATTATATTAATTAAACGGTATAAAGTATATAAAAGTATTTATATAACGCTTATAAATAAAATAACTTGTAATTTTATAACCGAAAGCCTAATATATATTATATAAAAAAGTTAAGCGATATATAAGTTAATAAAATTTAATGCTAGCGTATAAAATAAACTAGCATGTTATAAAAGTTATTTAAAGTAGCACTTAATATAGTATAAAGTAACTGCAATATATAAAAAAGTAATAAAAAGGCTGTTTTTTAAGCAGCAATAGCATAAAATATTATTAATATAATATAGTTATAAAATATAGCCTAAAAAAAAAAAAAAGCTATTAAAAACCAAGCTAAATTATTATTTAATATATAAGTTAAATATATATAATAAGCTAGCTATTTATAAAAGTTTAACTAAATATAATTAATTATAAGGTTATAAGTGCCTAAAAAAAACAATAACAAAGTAAAAAAAAAACAAAGCAAAAAAAAAAAAAGTAGCAAAAAACAAGATATAATTAGTATATATATTATTAGCAATAAAATATATGATTTAGCGCGCATAATATATATATTAGCTAAAAGTTATTAAATTAGCTGTATTAAATATTATAAAATAATAGGAAACTAGTATAAATTTAAATAAAAAACTATTTTATACTAAGTAATAAAATAAAACTATTTAAAAATATATTAAGCATATTAAGGCTATTATTATATATATATAATAAACTTATAAGTTAGCTATAAAGCTAAAATAAAGCTAAAAATAATAAAACTAAAGTAAAAATAAGCGCTTAATATATATGTTAATAAAAGTATAGTTGTTAGCATTATAAGTTATTTAATATAAAATAAAATAGGTTATAATAAGCGTAGTAAGTTATAAAAAAAAGGCGATAATTATATAAGCAGTAAAAATAAAGGCGGCAACTATAAAAGCAATAAAAATAAAACTAATAGCTAAAGCAGCGTATATAAATAAATAGTAAATAAATAAATTTAGCATTTAAAATAAATAGTGTTAGCGTTTTATATATTATTATTAAACTATAAACTAAAAACAATAATTTTATAGCGTAATATATAACAAGTTAGCAATAATAAATTATTAAGCTAGCAATAAATAGTTAGGCTTATTTAAATTTACGCTTTAGTTATTAGCTATTATAATAATAACGAAAATAATAGTAATATATAAAGCAAAGTAAACTAAAACTAAAACGTAAAAAAGGCGTAAAAAAAGTTAATAAAAAAAGCAGCTAAAAAGCAGTAGTATAGCATTTTAAAAAAGTAAAAGTAATAATAACCTAGTTTATAACGTTAATAAATATAAGTTATAAAAAGCTAACGCTAATAAATATAATTTTATAGTTATATATATACGGCTAAAAAATTTATAATATAACTAATATATTAAGCGTAATTAATTAATATAAAAATATATTGTTATATAAGTAATAATAGTTTTATATAAGCTAATTATAATTAATAATTTATAATATAGTTAAAAAAACATTAATATAATTGCGTTAAAAGGTATTATTAATAAATAATATAATAATATTACTAATAATTAATTAAAAGTTGTTAGTTAATAATATAGTTAAAGCTAAAGCAAAATAAAGTTTTATAATAAATTAGCGCAATAAAAAAGTATTAAGCGAAAATATAAATAAGTTAATATAAATAATAAACTAAGTGGTTTAAAAAATAATATTAAAAAAGCGGTTTATTATATAAGCAACTAAATAATAAACAGCGTAATAAAAAGTAAAAGCGGTAATAGTATATAAAAAAAGGTTATAAGCGTTTTAAAAAGTGTTATTAGTGTTAGTGTATATAATAAGCAGGTAGCTAGCGCGTAGAATAAAGGTGGTAATAATACGGTATTAAAATAAAAGCAGCTTAAATAAAGCGTATAAAATATTAATTAAAAAAGGGTTAATAGTAATAATAATATAGTATTATAAAAGGTTAAGCATAATAAAAAAGCAAAAAATAATTTATTAATATTTATTAAAAAAATAAAAATATTAATAATATATTATATATAGTTAGCGTTATTATTTTAGTAAATATTAGTTATATTATATAAATAAAAAAAAGCGCAAAAATAAATATTTATAATTGCTAGCAAAATAAAAAATGTAGTTATTTTTAATTATAACTAAAAAAGTTAATAAAAACAAAAGTAAAATAAAAAAAGTTAATAAAATAGTATATAAGGTATAAAGCGGTAAATATAATGTTAGTAATCGCTAATATATTTAGCTAAAAGTTAAAAGGCAAAAAAAGCATAAGTAAATAAAATAAGTTAGTAAATAATAAAGCAATAAAAACATAAGCGGTAATAAATATAATATAAAAAGCAATATTATAGCATATAAAGGTAAAAATATTAATATAGCATATTATATATTTAAAGTAATATTTTATAAATATATAAATAGCTATTAAATAAAAATATAAGCAGTAAAAAAGCTAATATAGCAATAAACAATAAAACAACTAGTTAAAGCAAAATAAAGCAAGGTTAAATATAGCAACTTATAAGCAAACAAAATACGGTTTATAAATTAAAAATAAGATTTATAAGTAAAATATATAAAAGTTGCGGTTTAGCACGCTTAAAAACATAGGTTATTTTAGTAGGTTAATAAAATATAGCATAAGTTTTTAATAATATTATTAACAATAAAATAAGTAATAAAAAGGTTAAAAACGCGTTATTAAAAACGATAATAGCGTTAGCTTAAGCGGTATAAAAAACGCGGTGGCAAATAATATAATAAGTAAATATATAAACGCAGTTAAAAGCGATATTAAAAATAAAAGCATAATTTTAAAAGGTATAACAAATAGTATTAAAAACAATTATAAAGTAAAAAAACCTAGTAATAATAGTAATAAAAACAAACAAAAAAAAAAGTATAATATTTATATTGCTAGCATAATATTTAGGTAATAAAAAAACGATAGTAGTAATTATATTATTGTTATTATTATAAGCAGATATATAGTAATAATATATAAAAGCGAGGATTAATTACGTAAAATAAAGCGCAAAGCGGCCGTATAAAAAGGCGCAAGTGGTATTAATAACGCTAAAAATAACAATAAGGGCTAGTTTTATAAATTTTATTAACTAAGCGTAAACAATAAAACAATTAAACTAATTTATAATAAATAAGTATTATATAATATTAAATAGTAATAAGCTATTAAAAATATAGCAAAAATAATATTATGGTTATAAAATTAATTTAAGCGCAAATATAAATAATATATTTAATAATAATATTATAGCCAGTAAACAAAACGGTGTTTTAATAGTTAATAAGGATATAAGCAAGTAAAAAGCGGTAGTTTTAAAACTAATAATATAAACAAATATACGGTATATAATATAGCAATATATAATAAAAAAAATAAAAAGTAGTGTTATAAAGGTTAATAGCAAAAAAAAAGTAAATAAAATAAAACAAGTAAATAATAATATATTATAATAGTTAAATAAAAAGTAAAATAGTACATAAAAACATTAAAAGGAATTAAGTTTTACGTAAGTATTAAAAATATAAATATAAAAAGGATTATATAGTTATTAATATAAAAAGGTAAATAGGTATTTATAATAATAAACATATTAAAGTTAAAAGTAAACACGTTATAAATTTAAGTAATAATTTATATAAATATAATGTAGTAGTTATAAAATTATGTATAAAAAAGCAAGCAAGCTAAGCAAAATAAGTTTAAAAGTAAAGCGGTAATTATTTATAAGGTATAAAAGGGTAAAAAAGGTAAAAAAAGGGATAAAAAAATAAATAAAAAAGTGCTAAAAAACAATTAATTAAATAAATTAAGGGAGCAAATAAAAAACAAATAAAAAAACAAATAAAAACAAATAAAAAACAAATAAAAAACAAATAAAAGATAAATAAAAAAAAGTTTATAATAAAAAAGCAAAAGCGTAAAAGGTAAAAAAGCGATATAAAAGTTTATAAATATAAAAAAGTGTGTTTAAGTGGTAATAAACTAAGAAATAAATAAAAAAGTTAATTATAAAGCATGTAAAAAAGGTAAAAAAAAATGTTATTAATGTAAAAGGATATAAGGTATAAAAAAGGTTATATTAGCAAGTTAAAAGCGGGTTATAAATATAGTAAAAAAAAATACGGTAAAAAAAAAAGCGGTAAAAAGTAATATAATAAAAAAAGAGGTAGTGTTGTAAAAAAAAATAAAAATAAATTAAGCAATAAAAAGTTAGCAATTATAAGCAAAGTAAAAGCGGTTGTTATAAAGCGTAATATAATAACAAAAAATAATATTTATTAAAAAGGTTTAAGTTTAAGGTAAAAAGTGTATATAGTATTAAATAAAAAAGGAAAAATAAAACATAGTTATTAGTTATATTTTATAAGATTATAAAAAAGCTAAAGTAAAAAAAACATAAAAAAATATTTAAGCGTTTTAAAAGATAATTAAAATAGTTAAATAGCAAGCATTTTTAAGGTGTTATATATATAAGTTATTATAATTAGTATATAAATATTAAATAATTTAAAAAAGTAGTAAAAGGTATAAAAAAAAGCTAAAAAAGCGTTATTAATTTTTATATATAGTAAAAGGATTAGTTATATAATAGTTAATAAAAAAAAAATAAAGGTAAAAAAAGGTTAAAAAGTTAATAAAAAGAAAAAAATTGCAATAAAAAAAAAGGATATAAAGTTATACTAACTAATATTCCTAAATTAATTTAACTTAAATTAGTTAAAAAGTTGTGCTATTATTAGCTTAAATAACTAGCGCTAACTTATTACTTAGGTTAAATTAATTTAAAATTAAATATTTTAATTAATTTAATTTAAAATATAAGTAAATTAATTAGAAAATAAAATTTTAAGCAAAAACTAAGTGTTACGATTTTAATTTATATATTAGTTTTATGCGACGTTATTATTAAGCGTGTATTTATAAGTTAAAGTTAAATTAAGGTTAAATTAAGGTTAAGGTTAAGTTAGGGTTAAGTTAGGTTAAGGTTAGCAATTAAATATATATATTAATTAAACTTAAACGTAAGTAAATTAATTAAAAAATAAAATTTTAAGCAAAAATTAGTATTATAATTTTAATTTATATATTAATTTTTATATAATGTTATTATTAAGCGTATATTTTAAAGTTAAAGTTAAGTTAAGGTTAAATTAAGGTTAAGTTAAGGTTGTTAAGGTTAAGTTAAGGTTAAGGTTAATAATTAAATATATGTATTAATTAAACCTAAATATTAGTAAATTAATTAGAAAATAAAATTTTAAGCAAAAAACTAGGTGCGGTAATTTTAATTTATATATTGGTTTTTATACGATGTTATTATTATTGCATTTAAAACATAAGTAAATTAATTAAAAATAAAATTTTAAATAAAAAACCAAGCGTTACGATTTTAATTTATATATTAGTTTTTATACGATGTTATTATTAAGCATATATTTTATAAGTTAAAGTTAAGTTAAAGTTAAATTAAGGTTAAGTTAAGGTTAAAGTTAAGTTAAGGTTAAAGTTAAGTTAAGGTTAAATTAATTAAATATATTAATTAATTTAACTTAAATATAAGTAAATTAATTAAAAATAAAATTTTAAGCAAAAATAAAGTGTAGTAATTTTAATTTATATATTTGTTTTTATAAAACGTTATTATTAAGCGTATATTTTAAAACATAAATAAATTAATTAAATAATAAAATTTTAAGTAAAAACTAAGTATAGCAATTTTAATTTATATATTAGTTTTTATACGCTATTATTAAGCGTATATTTATAAATTAAAAGTTAAGTTAAAATTAAGTTAAGGTTAAATTAAAGTTAAATTAAAGTTAAGTTAAGGTTAAAGTTAATAATTAAATATATATATAATTAAACTTAAATATAAGTAAATTAATTAAAATAAAATTTTAAGTAAAAACTAGGTATAATAATTTTTAATTTATATATTGGTTTTTATATAACATTATTATTAAGCGTATATTTAAAACATAAAGTAAATTAATTAAAAATAAAATTTTAAAAGCAAAAATTAAGTATTATAATTTTAATTTATATATTAGTTTTTATATAATATTATTATTAAGCATATATTTTATAAGTTAAAGTTAAGTTAAAGTTAAGTTAATTAATTAGCAAAGTTTAAATAAAATAAAGTTATTATAAATATATAATTAATAAAAAAAAATTCTAACTTATTTTAAAATAATTATTATATATTTATTATTATATATTTATTATATTTTATATTAAATTATAATATAAATATATTAAAATATATTTATATTATAATGTTTATATTAAGTAGCTATATATAAGTAATATAAAATAATTGTTTTATTAAGTGCTATAACTATTTATTTATATAAATAATATAAGTATTAAATAGCAATATATAAAGTTATTATATAAATATTTAATAAGTTAATATAAACGGTATATTATATAAAACTGCTAAAAAATTTAATACTTAGCTTTAATATTAACGTTAAATTTATTATTAAAACGTTTAATAATAAAAAAAAATATATATTTAAAATATAATTTAAAAAATTTATATAGTTATATTAAACTAAATAATTATAAAGTATATAAAAGTATTTATATAACAGCTTATAAATAAAACAACTTATAATTTTATAATTAAAAGCTTAGTATATATTATATAAAAAGTTAAGCAATATATAAGTTAATAAAATTTAATCTTAATATATAAAATAAATTATATTATAAAGTTATTTAAAGTGGCATGGCTGTTTTTTAGGCAATAATAATATAAGTATTGCTAATATAACGTAATTATAAATATAGCCTAAAAAAAAAAAAGCTATTAAAAACCAAAACTAAATTATTATTTAATATATAAGTTAAGCGCATATAATAAGCTAACTATTTATAAAGATTTAATTAAATATAGTTAATTATAAAGTTATAAGTGCTTAAAAAGAAAACAATAAT
>CADCXB010000066.1:0-20323 GCA_902806585.1 Xylaria hypoxylon
TAATAAAAAGTATTAAATAAAAGTATAAATAAGTTAATATAAATAATAAATTAAGTAGTTTAAAAACAGCGTTAAAAAGCAGTTTATTATATAAGCAACCAAATAGTAAATAGCGTAATAAAAATTAAAAGTGGTAATAATATATAAAAGGTTGCGGAGCGTTTTAAAGGTGTTATTAATATTAGTGCATATAATAAGCAGGAGCAACTAACACATATAAAACAAAAGTGGTAATAACGTAATACTTAAAATAAAGGGCAGGCTAAGCAAAACATATATAAGGTATTAATTAAAAAGTTAGTAATAATAATAATATAATATTATAAAGGTTAAATATAATAAAAAACAAAAGTAATTTATTAATATTTACTAAAAAATAAAAGTATTAATAATATATTATATATAGTTAACGTTATTATTTTAATTAACATTAGTTATATTATATATAAATAAAAAAAAAAAGCATAAAATAAAATATTTATAGTTGTTAGCAAAATAAAAAGTGTAAGTTATTTTTAGTTATAATTAAAAAAAAAGTTAATAAAAAATAACAAAATAAAAGTTAATAAGAATTGATATAAGGTATAAAGCGGTAAATATAAGTGTTAATAATGCTAATATATTTAACTAAAAGTTAAAAGCAAAAAAAAAAAAAAGCATAAGCAAATAAAATAGGTTAATAAATAATAAAGCAATAAAAAAACGCAAATAATAATAAATATAATATAAAAAACAATATTATAGCATATAGTAAAAATAAAATATTATAATATTATATATTTAAAGCAATATTTATAAATATATAAGCAGCTACTAAATAAAAACACAAGCAGTAAAAAAAAGCTAATATAATAACAAACAATAAAAACAGCTAGCTAAAAAGCAAATAAAAGCAAAATTAAATATAGTAGCTTATAAGCAAATAAAAATATAGTTTATAAATTAAAATAAAATTTATAATAAAATATATAAAGTTATAATTTAGCACTTAAAAACTATAAGTTATTTTAATAAGTTAATAAAATATAACATAGGTTTTTAATAATGCTAATAATAAAAAAATAATAAAAAGTTAAAAATATATTATTAAAAGTAATAATAGCGTTAACTTAAGCGGTATAAAAAATATAGTAAATAATATAATAAGTAAATATATAAATATAATTAAAGTAATATTAAAAAAAAAAACATAGTTTTAAAAGGTATAATAAATAGTATTAAAAGCAATTATAAAATAAAAGCTTAATAGTAATAGTAATAAAAATAAGTAAAAAAAAAAGCATAATATTTATATTCTTAAGCATAATATTTAAGTAATAAAAAAAACAATAATAATAATTATATTATTATTATTATTGCAAATATAAATATATAGCAATAGTATATAAGGTAAAAATTAATTATATAAAATAAAGCGCAAAATTGGCTATATAAAAAAAGCTTAAGTAGTGTTAATAATGCTAAAATAACAATAAGAGCTAATTTTACAAATTTTATTAATTAGCGTAAATAATAAAACAATTAAACTAGTTTATAATAAATAAATATTATATAATATTAAATAGCAGCAAAGCTATTAAAGGCATAATAAAAAATAATATTATAATTAAAAAGTTAATTTAAGTGTAAATATAAATAATATATTTAATAATAATATTATAATATAAATAAAATAATATTTTAATAGTTAATAAAAATATAAGTAAATAAAGTAGTAATTTTAAAAACTAATAATATAAATAAATATACGGTATATAATATAATAATATATAATAAAAGAAAAAAAATAAAAGCGGTGTTATAAAAGTTAATAGAAAAAAAAAAGTAAATAAAATAAAATAAGCAAATAATAATATATTATAATAGCTAAGCAAAAGTAAAGCAATATATAAAACATTAAAAAATTAAGTTTATAAAGTATTAAAAATATAAATATAAAAAAAAAAAATTATATAATTATTAGTATAAAAATAAGTAGGTATTTATAACAATAAATATATTAAAGTTAAAAAATAAATACGCTATAAATTTAAATAGTGATTTATATAAGCATAATATAATAGTTATAAAATTATACGTAAAAAAGCAGGTAAATTAAACAAGATAAGTTTTAAAAACAAAGCGGTAATTATTTATAAGATATAAAAAAGGTAAAAAAAAAAGGTAAAAAAAAAAAATAAAAAGGTAAATAAAAAGGTGTTAAAAAAAACAATTAATTAAAGTAAATTAAAGGGTAAATAAAAAGATAAATAAAGAATAAATAAAGAATAAATAAAAAACAAATAAAGGGATAAATAAAAAGACGGATAAAAAGATAAATAAAGAAATAAATAAAAAACAAATAAAAAATAAATAAAGGGAAAAAGTTTATAGCAAAAGAAGGTAAAAGCGCAAAAGTAAAAAAAGCGATATAAGAGTTTATAAGTATAAAAAGGTGTGTTTAAATAGTAATAAACTAAAAGATAAATAAAAAAGTTAATTATAAAGCGTATAAAAGGTAAAGGTGTTAATATATAAAGGGATATAAAGTGTAAAAGGGGTTATATTAACAAGCTAAAGTAAGTTATAAACATTGGTAAAAAAATATAGTAAAAAAAAGGTAAAAAAATAATATAATAAAAAGAGGTAATGTTATAAAAAGATAAAAATAAATTAAGTAATAAAAAGTTAGCGGTTATAAATAAAAGCAAAATAGTTGTTATAAAACGTAGCGTAATAGCAAAAAATAGCGTTTATTAAAAAGGTTTAGGTTTAAAGTAAAAGGTGTATATAATGTTAAGTAAAAAGAAGAAATAAAATATAGTTGCTAGTTATATTTAATAATATAAAAAAGCTAACTAGTATTTAAAATTAATTTAACTTAAATTAATTAAAAGGTTATGCTATTATTAGCTTAAATCACTAGCGTTAATATTAGGTTAAAATTAATTTAAAATTAAATATTTTTAATTAATTTAACTTAAAATATAAAAATAAATTAATTAAAAATAAAATTTTAAGCAAAAAAAGTGTTATAATTTTAATTTATATATTAGTTTTTATGCGATAATATATTATTAAGTAATAGTATTTTTATAAGTTAAAAATTAAAATTAAGGTTAAGTTAAAAATTAGGGTTAAGTTAGGGTTAAGTTAGGGTTAAGGTTAACAATTAAATATATATATTAATTAAACCTAAATATAAGTAAATTAATTAGAAAATAAAATTTTAAGTAAAAAGCAAGATATTATAATTTTAATTTATATATTAATTTTTTATGCGACATTATTATTAAGCGTGTATTTTAAAAGTTAAAGATTAAGTTAAGGTTAAGTTAAAGGATTAAGTTAAAGGGTTAAATTAAAGTTAAAATTAAAGTTAAAAGTTAACAATTAAATATATATATTAATTAAACCTAAATATTAGTAAATTAATTAAAAATAAAATTTTAAGTAAGAAATTAAGTGTAGCAATTTTAATTTATATATTAGGTTTTAATAAAATATTATTAGTAAGTATATATTTTAAAAAACATAAAATAAATTAATTAAAAAATAAAATTTTAAGTAAAAAACTTAGGTGTTATAATTTTAATTTATATATTAGTTTTTTATATAATATTATTATTAAGTATATATTTATAAGTTAAAATTAGTTAAAGTTAAGTTAAAAAGATTAAAGTTAAAGTTAGGTTAAGTTAAGGTTAAAGTTAAGTTAGGGTTAAAAGTTAGTAATTAAATATATTAATTAATTTAATTTAAAACGTAAAGTAAATTAATTAAAAAATGAAATTTTAAGCAAAAATAAAGTTAATAATAATTTTAATTTATATATTTGTTTTTTTATAAAACGAAAATATATAAGCATATATTTTTAAAAAACATAAAGTAAAACTAATTAAATAATAAAATTTTAAGTAAGAAACTAAGTATAATAATTTTTAATTTATATACCGGTTTTATAAATATTATTAATATATATTGCTTATTATTCTTAAATTAATTCGACTTAAATTAAGTTAAAAGGTTATCTTATTATTAGCTAACTAGTATTCTTAAATTAATTCGACTTAAATTAATTAAAAGGTCGTGCTATAATTAGCTTAAATCAATAGCGTAACCTAACTAGTATTCTAAATTAATTTAACTTAATTAGTTAAAGTTATGCTATTATTAGCAAATTACTAAGCGCTAACTTACTACTTAAGTTAAATTAATTTAAAATTAAATATATTAATTAATTTAACTAAAATAAGTAAATTAATTAGAAAATGAAATTTTAAGCAAAAAACTAAGTGTTATAATTTTAATTTATATATTAGTTTTTATACAACGTTATTATTAAGCATATATCTTATAAATTAAAGTTAAGTTAAGGTTAAATTAAGGTTAAGGTTAAGTTGAAGTTAAGTTAAAGTTAAGGTTAACAATTAAATATATATATTAATTAAACTTAAATATTAAGTAAATTAATTAGAAAATAAAATTTTAAGTAAAAAACTAGGTGTTATAATTTTAATTTATATATTGATTTTTATATAATGTTATTATTAAGCGTGTATTTTAAAAGTTAAAGGTTAAGTTAAAGTTAAGTTAAGGTTAAATTAAGGTTAATTAAGATTAAATTAAAGTTAAGGTTAATAATTAAATATATATATTAATTAAACCTAAATATTAATAAATTAATTAGAAATAAAATTTTAAGCAAAAAACTAAGTGTTATAATTTTAATTTATATATTGATTTTTATACAACGTTATTATTAAGCGTATATCTTAAAGTTAAAAATTAAGTTAAAAGTTAAATTAAAGTTAAATTAAAATTAAATTTAAAATAATTAAGAAAGTTAAAGTGGGGTTATTAATTAAATATATATATTAATTAAACTTAAATATAATAAATTAATTAAAAAATAAAATTTTTAAGTTAAATTAAGTATAAATTTTAATATATATTAGTTTTTAATTAAATATTATTATTAAGCGTACATTTTTAAAATATAAATAAATTAATTAAAAAATAAAATTTTAAGTAAAAAACCAAGCGTTATAATTTTAATTTATATATTAGTTTTTTATATAACGTTATTATTAAGCATATATTTTAAAACATAAGTAAATTAATTAAAAATAAAATTTTAAGCAAAACTAAGTATTATAATTTTAATTTATATATTAATTTTTATACAACATTATTATTAAGTATATATTTTATAAGTTAAAGTTAAATTAAAGTTAAATTAGTTAATTAGCAAAGGTTTAAATAAATAAAGTAAAGTTATTATAAGCATATATAGTTAATAAAAAAAAAATTCAACTTATTTTAAAATAATTATTATATATTTATTACTATATATTTATTATATTTTATACTAAATTATAATATAAGCATATTAAAGGTATATTTATATTATAGCGTTTATATTAAGTAGTATATATAAGCAATATAAAATAGTTGTTTTATTAGGTCTTATAACTGTTATTTATATAAATAGCATAAGTATTTAAATATAGCAACATATAAAGTTATTATATAAATATTTAATAAGTTAGTATTAAACGGTATATTATATAAAACCGCTAAAAAAATTTAATACTTAACCTTATTAGCGCTATATTTATTATTAAAAACGTTTAATAATAAAAAAATATATATTTAAAACATAGCTAAAAAAGCTATATAGTTATATTAACTAAATAGTATAAAGTATATAAAAGCATTTATATAACGCTTATAAATAAAACAACTATAATTTTATAGCTAAAAGCTTAGTATATATATATATAAAAAAATTAAGCAATATATAAGTTAATAAGATTTAATGCTAGCGTATAAAACAAATAACGCATTATAAAGGTTATTTAAAGTAGCACTTAATATAGTATAAAGTAACTATAATATATAAAAAGTAGTAAAAGGCTGTTTAAGTAGTAATAGCATAAAGTAATTATAATATAATTATAATTATAAAACTATTAAAAGCTATTATTATTTATATAAGTTAAGCATATATAATAAGCTAGCTATTTATAAAGGTTTAATTAAATATAATTAATTATAAAGTTATAAGTGCTTAAAAAACAATAACAAAGTAAAAAAAATAAAGCAAAAAAAAAAAGCAATAAAAAATAAAATATAGTTAGCATATATATTATTAGCAATAAAACATATAATTTAGGCATAATAAATATGTTATAAATTAATATATTAAATATTATAAAACAGAAAAAAAAAATTTAAATAAAAGCTATTTTATACTAAGTAATAAAATAAAACTATTTAAAATATATTAAGTATATTAAAATTATTATATATATATAATAAACTTATAAATTAGCACTATAAAGTTAAAATAAAGCTAAAAATAATAAAACAAAGTAAAAACAAATACTTAGCGTATATATTAATAAAAAGCATAATTATTAATATTATAAGTTATTTAATATAAAAGCAATAATATATAACGTAATAAGCTATAAAACAATAATTATATAAACAATAAAAATAAAGGTAGCAACTATAAAAGCAGCAATAAAAATAAAACTAATAGCTAAAACAGCATATATAGCATAAATAGCATAAATAAATAAGTTTAATATTTAAAACAAGTAGTATTAGCGTTTTATATATTATTATTAAACTATAAACTAAAAACAATAATTTTTATAACGTAATATATAATAAGTTAATAGTAATAAGTTATTAAGCTAACAATAAATAATTAAGCTTATTTAAATTTATATTTAATTATTAGCTATTATAATAATAGTAAAAATAATAATAATATATAAAGTAAAAATAAACTAAAATTAAAATATAAAAAGGCTAAAAGTAAAGTTAATAAAAAAGCGGCTAAAAAGCAATAGCATAATATTTTAAAAAATAAAAGCAATAATAATTAAGTTTATAATATTAATAAGTATAAGCTATAAAAACTAATGCTAATAAATATAATTTTATAATTATATATATATAACTAAAAATTTATAATATAATTAATATAAAGTAATTAATTAGTATAAAATACATATTATTATATAAGTAGTAATAGTTTTATATAAGCTAGTTATAATTAATAATTTATAATATAATTAAAAAGTGTTAATATAATTACGCTAAAAGGTATTATTAATAAATAATATAATAATGTTACTAGTAATTAATTAAAGGTTATTAATTAATAATATAGCTAAAGCTAAAGCTAAATAAAATTTTATAATAAACTAGCGCAATAAAAAGTATTAAGTAAAAGCATAAATAAGTTAATATAAATAATAAACTAAGTAGTTTAAAAAATAGCGTTAAAAAAAGGTTTTATTATATAAGCAACTAAATAATAAATAGTATAATAAAAGCAAAAGTAGTAATAGCGTATAAAAAAGGTTATAAGTATTTTAAAGTATTATTAGTGTTAATATATATAATAAACGGGTAGCTAGCGCGTAAAATAAAAATAGTAATAGCGCGGTATTAAAATAAAACAGCTTAAGTAAAGCGCGTAAAATATTAATTAAAAAAAGTTAATAATAATAATAATGCGGTATTATAAAAAATTAAGCATAATAAAAAGCAAAAAATAATTTATTAATATTTGCTAAAAAATAAAAGTATTAATAGTATATTATATATAGTTAGCGTTATTATTTTAATAAACATTAGTTATATTATATAAATAAGAAAAAAAGCATAAACAAAGTATTTATAGTTGCTAGCAAAATAAAAGATATGGTTATTTTTAGTTATAGCTAAAAAAAGTTAATAAAAAGCAAAAGTAAAATAAAAAAAAAGTTAATAAAGTAGTATATAAAACATAAAGTAGTAAATATAAGTGTTAATAATTGCTAACATTTAGCTAAAAGTTAAAAGGTAAAAAGCGTAAGTAAATAAAACAAGTTAATAAATAACAAAGCAATAAAAAACATAAGCGGTAATAAATATAATATAAAAACAATATTATAGCATATAAAAGTAAAAATAAAGGTGTTAATATAACGTTATATATTTAAAGTAATATTTTATAAGTATATAAGCAGTATAAATAAAAACATAAGTAGTAAAAAAGCTAATATAGTAATAAACAATAAAAACAATTAGTTAAAGTAAAATAAAGCGAAGTTAAATATAGTAGCTTATAAGTAAATAAAATATAATTTATAAATTAAAAACAAGATTTATAAACAAAGCATATAAAAGTTATAATTTAACACACTTAAAACTATAAGTTATTTTAATAGGTTAATAAAAGTATAACATAGGTTTTTAATAATGTTATTAACAATAAAACAAGTAATAAAAAAATTAAAACATATTGTTAAAAGCAATAATAACGTTAGCTTAAGCGGTATAAAAAACGTAGTAGTAAATAATATAGCAAATAAATATATAAGCGTAGTTAAAAGCAATATTAAAAACAAAGGCATAATTTTAAAGATATAATAAATAGTGTTAAAAGTAATTATAAAGTAAAAAGCTTAGTAATAGTAGTAATAAAAATAAGCAAGAAAAAAAAGCATAATATTTATATTGCTAGCATAATGTTTAGGTAATAAAAAATAATAATAATAATTATACTATTATTATTATTATAAGTAAATATATAGCAATAGTATATAAAAGTAAAATTAATTACATAAAATAAAGCGTAAAAGTAGCTATATAAAAAGCGTAAGTAGTATAATAACATTAAAACAATAGTAAAAGCTAATTTTATAAATTTTATTAATTAAGTGCAAAGCAATAAAATAGTTAAATTAATTTATAATAAATAAATATATAATATTAAATAATAGCAAGCTATTAAAAGTATAATAAAAAATAATATTATAGTTATAAAAGTTAATTTAAACATAAATATAAATAATATATTTAATAACAACATTATAGCTAGTAAATAAAACGGCGTTTTAATAGTTAATAAAAATATAAGCAGGTAAAGGCGGTAGTTTTAAAGATTAATAACATAAATAAACATATAGTATATAATATAACAATATATAATAAAAAAAAAAAAAAAAAATAATGTTATAAAAGTTAATAGCAAAAAAAAAAAAAAAAAAAGTAAAAATAAAACAAGTAAATAATATATATTATAATAGCTAAGCAAAAATAAGTAGTATATAAAAACATTAAAAAGAAATTAAGTTTTATATAAGCATTAAAAATATAAATATAAAAAAAAAAAATATATAGTTATTAATATAAAAAAGTAAGCAAATATTTATAATAATATATAAAGTTAAAAGTAAACATATTATAAATTTAAGTAGTAATTTATATAAATATAATATAATAGTTATAAAATTATATATAAAAAAGCAAGTAAGCTAAATAAAAATAGGTTTAAAAGCAAAATAATAATTATTTATAAGGTATAAAAAGTAAAAAAAAAAGTAAAAAAAAAAAAAAACAAAAAAAGTAAATAAAAAAGTGCTAAAAAATAATTAATTAAGTAAATTAAAAAAGTAAATAAAAAAAAATAAATAAAAACAAATAAAAAACGAATAAAACAAATAAAAAACAAATAAAAAACAAATAAAAAATAAATAAAAAACAAATAAAAAAAAAAAGTTTATAAGAAATAACATAAAAGTGAAAAAAGCGATATAAAAGTTTATAAGTATAAAAAGTATATATTTAAGTAGTAATAAACCAAAAAATAAATAAAAATTAATTATAAAGCGTATAAAAAAGGTAAAAAAGTGTTATTAATATAAAAGATATAAGGTATAAAGGGTTATATTAGCAAGCTAAAAGTAGGTTATAAACGTAATAAAAAAAAATACAATAAAAAAAAGCAATAAAAAATAATATAATAAAAAAAAAAGTAATATTATAAAAAAAAATAAAAATAAATTAAACAATAAAAAGTTAGCAATTACAAGCAAAATAAAAGTAGTTATTATAAAGCGCGGCATAATAATAAAAAATAACATTTATTAAAAAAGTTTAAGTTTAAAGTAAAAGGTATATATAATATTAAGCAAAAAAAAAAAAAAAAAAATATAGTTATTAGTTATATTTTATAAAATTATAAAAAAACCAAAGTAAAAAAAACATAAAAAAATATTTAAGCGTTTTAAAAAATAATTAAAATAGTTAAATAGTAAGTATTTTTAAAGTGTTATATATATAAGTTGTTATAATTAATATATAAACATTAAGCGATTTAAAAAAGTAGTAAAAAGTATAAAAAAAAGCTAACTAGTATTTTTAAATTAATTCGACTTAAATTAGTTAAAGGTTGTGCTTATTATTAGCTTAAATCATTAAGCATAACCTAATACTTAAAATTAAATATTTAAATTAAATATCTTAATTAATTTAACTTAAAACATAAGTAAATTAATTAGAAAATAAATTTTAAACAAAAAACTAAGTGTTGCGATTTTAATTTATATATTAGTTTTTATACGATATTATTAATAAGCGTATATTTTATAAGTTAAGGGTTAAGTTAAGGTTAAGTTAAAGTTAAAGTTAAGTTAGGGTTAAGTTAGGGTTAAGGTTAACAATTAAATATATATATTAATTAAATTTAAACGTAAGTAAATTAATTAAAAATAAATTTAAGTAAGAAACTAAGGTGTTATAATTTTAATTTATATATTAATTTTTATATAACGTTATATTAAGCGTATATTTTAAAAGTTAAAATTAAGTTAAGTTAAATAAGGTTAAGTTAAGTTAAGTTAGGGTTAAGTTAGGGTTAAAGTTAACAATTAAATATATTAATTAAACTTAAATGTTAGTAAATTAATTAAAAATTTTAAACAGGAAACTAAGTGCGGCGATTTTAATTTATATATTAGTTTTATGCGATGTTATTATTATTAAGCATATATTTAAAACATAAATAAATAATTAAAAAATAAAATTTTAAGTAAAAACCAAGCGTTATAATTTTAATTTATATATTAGTTTTTTATACGACGTTATTATTAAGCATATATCTTATAAGTTAAGGTTAAGTTAAGGTTAAGTTAAGGTTAAGTTAAGGTTAGGGTTAAGTTAGGGTTAAGTTAGGTTAAGGTTAATAATTAAATATATTAATTAATTTAACTTAAAACGTAGTAAATTAATTAAAAAATAAAATTTTAAGCAAGAAATAAAGTGTAACGATTTTAATTTATATATTTGTTTTTTATAAAATGTTATTATTAAGTATATATCTTAAAACATAAGTAAATTAATTAAAAATAAAATTTTAAGTAAAAAACCAAGTGTAGCAATTTTAATTTATATAGTTTTTTTATACGCTATTATTATTAAGCATATATCTTATAAATTAAAGTTAAGTTAAAGTTAAGTTAAAGTTAAGTTAAGGTTAAGTTAGGGTTAAGTTAAGGTTAAGTTAGGGTTAAGTTAAGGTTAAGTTAGGGTTAAGGTTAACAATTAAATATATGTATTAATTAAACCTAAATATAAGTAAATTAATTAGAAAATGAAATTTTAAGTAAAAAACTAGGTGCAGTAATTTTAATTTATATATTGGTTTTTTATATAACGTTATTATTAAGCGTATATTTTAAAACATAAGTAAATTAATTAGAAAATAAAATTTTAAGTAAAAAACTAAGTATAACAATTTTAATTTATATATTAGTTTTTTATATGCCGTTATTATTAAGCGTACATCTTATAAGTTAAAGTTAAGTTAAGGTTAAATTAAGGTTAAATTAAAGTTAAGTTAAAGTTAAGTTAAGATTAAATTAAAGTTAAGGTTAATAATTAAATATATATATTAATTAAACTTAAATATAAGTAAATTAATTAGAAAATAAAATTTTAAGTAAAACTAAGTGCAGCGATTTTAATTTATATATTAGTTTTTTATACGACGTTATTATTAAGCGTGTATTTTAAAACATAAGTAAATTAATTAAAAAATAAAATTTTAAGCAAAAAACTAAGTGTTGCGATTTTAATTTATATATTGGTTTTTATATAACATTATTATTAAGCGTATATTTTATAAGTTAAAGTTAAGTTAAAGTTAAGTTAGTTAATTAGTAAAGGTTTTAAATAAAGTAAAGTTATTATAAGTATATATAGTTAAAAAAAAATTCAACATTTTTAAAATAATTATTATATATATATTTTTATATTAAATTATAATATAAATATATTAAAATATATTTATATTATAATATTTATATTAAGTAGCTATATATAAGCAATATAAAATAATTGTTTTATTAGGTCTATAACTACTTATTTATATAAATAGTATAAGTATTTAAATATAGTAATATATAAGGTTATTATATAAATATTTAGCAAGTTAGTATTAAACAATATATTATATAAAACTGCTAAAAAAATCTAATATCTAGCTTTAATGTTAGCGCTATATTTATTATTAAAAACGTTTAATAATAAAAAAAATATATTTAAAACATAGTTAAAAAAGCTATATAATTATATTAATTAAATAGTATAAAGTATATAAAAATTTATATAACGCTTATAAATAAAATAACTTATAATTTTATAGCTAAAAGCCTAATATATATTATATAAAAGTTAAGCGATATATAAGTTAATAAAATTTAATGCTAGCATATAAAATAAACTAGCATGTTATAAAAGTTATTTAAAGTATACTTAATATAGTATAAAGTAACTATAATATATAAAAAGTAATAAAAGGCTGTTTTTAAGCAGCAATAGCAATAAAATATTATTAATATAATATAGTTATAAAATATAGCCTAAAAAAAAAAAAAGCTATTAAAAGCTAAGCTAAATTATTATTTAATATATAAGTTAAATATATATAATAAGCTAGCTATTTATAAAAGTTTAACTAAATATAATTAATTATAAGGTTATAAGTGCTTAAAAAACAATAACAAAGTAAAAAAAAAACAAAGCAAAAAAAAAAAAAGTAGCAAAAACAAAATATAATTAGTATATATATTATTAGCAATAAAATATATGATTTAGCGCATATAATATATATATTAGCTAAAAGTTATTAAATTAGCTATATTAAATATTATAAAATAATAAAAACTAGTATAAATTTAAATAAAAACTATTTTATACTAAGTAATAAAATAAAACTATTTAAAATATATTAAGTATATTATTATTATTATATATATATAATAAACTTATAAGTTAATGCTATAAAGCTAAAATAAAGCTAAAAATAATAAAACTAAAGTAAAAATAAACGCTTAATATATATATTAATAAAAGTATAGTTATTAGCATTATAAGTTATTTAATATAAAATAAAATAGGTTATAATAAGCGTAATAAGTTATAAAACAAAGGCAATAATTATATAAGCAGTAAAAATAAAGGCAGCAACTATAAAACAATAAAAATAAAACTAATAGCTAAAGCAGCGTATATAGCGTAAATAGTGTAAATAAATAAGTTTAATATTTAAAATAAATAGTGTTAGCGTTTTATATATTATTAAACTATAAACTAAAAAACAATAATTTTATAGCGTAATATATAATAAGTTAGCAATAATAAATTATTAAGCTAGCAATAAATAGTTAAGCTTATTTAAATTTACGCTTTAGTTATTAGCTATTATAATAATAACGAAAATAATAGTAATATATAAAGCAAAAAAAACTAAAACTAAAACGTAAAAAGGCGTAAAAGCAAAGTTAATAAAAAAAGCTAGTAAAAGGCAGTAGTATAATATTTTAAAAAGTAAAAGTAATAATAACCTAGTTTATAACGTTAATAAATATAAGTTATAAAAGCTAACGCTAATAAATATAATTTTATAGTTATATATATATAGCTAAAAATTTATAATATAACTAATATATTAAGCGTAATTAATTAATATAAAAATATATTATTATATAAGTAATAATAGTTTTATATAAGCTAGTTATAATTAATAATTTATAATATAATTAATAATAATTGCGTTAAAAGGTATTATTAATAAATAATATAATAATATTAATATATATAATTAATTAAAAGTTATTAGTTAATAATATAGTTAAAGCTAAAGCAAAATAAAGTTTTATAATAAATTAGCGCAATAAAAAGTATTAAGCGAAAATAAATAAGTTAATATAAATAATAAACTAAGTGGTTTAAAAAATAATATTAAAAAGCGGTTTATTATATAAGCAACTAAATAATAAACAGCGTAATAAAAGTAAAAGCGGTAATAGTATATAAAAAGGTTATAAGCGTTTTAAAAGTGTTATTAGTATTAGTATATATAATAAGCAGGTAGCTAGCGCGTAAAATAAAAGTAGTAATAATACGGTATTAAAATAAAAGCAGCTTAAATAAAGCGTATAAAATATTAATTAAAAAAGGGTTAATAGTAATAATAATATAGTATTATAAGGTTAAGCATAATAAAAAGCAAAAATAATTTATTAATATTTATTAAAAAAAAATAAAATATTAATAATATATTATATATAGTTAGCGTTATTATTTTAGTAAATATTAGTTATATTATATATAAATAAAAAAAAGCGCAAAAACAAAATATTTATAATTGCTAGCAAAATAAAAATAATTATTGTTAACTAAAATTAATAAAAAACAAAAGTAAAATAAAAAAAGTTAATAAAATAGTATATAAAGGTATAAAGCGGTAAATATAAATGTTAATAATTGCTAATATATTTAGCTAAAAGTTAAAAGGCAAAAAAAAAGCATAAGTAAATAAAATAAGTTAGTAAATAATAAAGCAATAAAAAACATAAGCGGTAATAAACATAATATAAAAAGCAATATTATAGCATATAAAAGGTAAAAATAAAAGTATTAATATAGCATTATATATTTAAAGTAATATTTTATAAATATATAAATAGCTATTAAATAAAAATATAAGCAGTAAAAAAGCTAATATAATAATAAACAATAAAAACAACTAGCTAAAGCAAAATAAAGCAAAGGTTAAATATAGCAACTTATAAGTAAACAAAATATTTATAAATTAAAAATAAGATTTATAAGTAAAATATATAAAAGTTATAGTTTAGCACGCTTAAAACTATAGGTTATTTTAATAAGTTAATAAAATATATAAGTTTTTAATAATATTATTAACAATAAAATAAGTAATAAAAGGTTAAAAATATATTATTAAAAACAATAATAGCGTTAGCTTAAGCGGTATAAAAAAGCGGTAGTAAATAATATAATAAGTAAATATATAAACGTAGTTAAAAGCGATATTAAAAATAAAAGCATAGTTTTAAAAGGTATAATAAATAGTATTAAAAACAATTATAAAGTAAAAACCTAGTAATAATAATGTAATAAAAACAAGCAAAAAAAGTATAATATTTATATTGCTAGCATAATATTTAAGTAATAAAAACGATAGTAGTAATTATATTATTGTTATTATTATAAGCAAATATATAGTAATATATAAAAGCAAAATTAATTACGTAAAATAAAGCGTAAAGCAGCCGTATAAAAAGGCGTAAATGGTATTAATAACGCTAAAAATAACAATAAAAGCTAGTTTATAAATTTTATTAACTAAGCGTAAACAATAAAACAATTAAACTAATTTATAATAAATAAATTATTATATAATATTAAATAGTAATAAGCTATTAAAAACATAGCAAAAATAATATTATAGTTATAAAAATTAATTTAAGCGTAAATATAAATAATATATTTAATAATAATATTATAGCTAATAAACAAAACAGTGTTTAATAGTTAATAAAAATATATAAAGTAAAAGCAGTAGTTTTAAAACTAATAATATAAACAAATATATAGTATATAGTATATAGTATATAATAAAAAAAATAATAAAAATAAGTGTTATAAAGGTTAATAGCGAAAAAAAAGAGTAAATAAAATAAAACAAGTAAATAATAATATATTAAATAAAGAAAGTAAAATAGTATAAAAACATTAAAAGGTTAAGTTTTATATAAGTATTAAAAATATAAATATAAAAAAAGATTATATAGTTATTAATATAAAAAGGTAAATAGGTATTTATAATAATAAATATATTAAAGTTAAAAATAAACACGTTATAAATTTAAGTAGTAATTTATATAAATATAATGTAGTAGTTATAAAATTATATATAAAAAAGCAAACAAGCTAAGCAAAATAAGTTTTAAAATAAAGCGGTAATTATTTATAAGGTATAAAAAGGGGTAAAAAGGTAAAAAAGGGATAAAAATAAACAAAAAGTGCTAAAAAACAATTAATTAAATAAATTAAAGGAGCAAATAAAAAAAACAAATAAAAAAACAAATAAAAAACAAATAAAAAACAAATAAAAAACAAATAAAGATAAATAAAAAAGTTTATAATAAAAAAAGCAAAAGCGTAAAAGGTAAAAAAAAGCGATATAAAAGTTTATAAATATAAAAAAATATATTTAAGTAGTAATAAACTAAAAATAAATAAAAAGTTAATTATAAAGCGTATAAAAAAAGGTAAAAAAAGGTGTTATTAATGTAAAAAATATAAGGTGTAAAAAAGTTATATTAACAAAAGAAATTTAAAAGTAAGTATTATAAATATAGTAAAAAAAAAATATAATAAAAAATAAAAAGTAATATTATAAAAAAATAAAATAAATTAAACAATAAAGTTAGTAGTTATAAATAAGTAAAACAATTATTATAAAGCGTAATAGCAGTAAAAATAACATTTATTAAAAAGTTTAAGTTTAAAATAAAAGGTATATATAATATTAAATAAAAAAGGAAAAATAAAACATAGTTATTAGTTATATTTTATAAGATTATAAAAACAAGGCAAAAACATAAAAAATATTTAAGCGTTTTAAAAAATAATTAAAATAATTAAATAGCAAGCGTTTTAAGGTGTTATATATATAAGTTGCTATAATTAGTATATAAACATGTAATTTAAAAAGTAGTAAAAGGTATAAAAAAGCTAAAAAACGTTATTAGTTTTTATATATAGTAATAAAAGGATTAGTTATATAATAAATAAAAAAAATAAAGGTAAAAAGGTTAAAAAGTTAATAAAAAAGAAAAAATTGCAATAAAAAAAAAAAAAAAAAAAAAGGATATAAAGTTATACTAACTAATATTCCTAAATTAATTTAACTTAAATAGTTAAAAATCGTCTATTATTAGCTTAAATCACTAGCAACTTATACTTAGGTTAAATTAATTTAAAATTAAATATTTTAATTAATTTAATTTAAAATATAAGTAAATTAATTAGAAAATAAAATTTTAAGCAAAAAACTAAGTGTTATAATTTTAATTTATATATTAGTTTTTATGGAATTAAGCGATGCATTTATAAGTTAAAATTAAATTAAGGTTAAGAAATTAAGGTTAAGGTTAAGTTAGGGTTAAGTTAGGGTTAAGGTTAGCAATTAAATATATATTAATTAAACTTAAACGTAAGTAAATTAATTAAAAAATAAAATTTTAAGTAAAAATTAGGTATTATAATTTTAATTTATATATTAATTTTTTATATAATATTAAGCGTTATTTTAAAGTTAGGTTAAGTTAAGATTAAGGTTAAGTTAAGGTTAAAAGTTAAGGTTAAGGTTAATAATTAAATATATGTATTAATTAAACTTAAATATAGTAAATTAATTAGAAAATAAAATTTTAAGCAAAAAACTAGGTGCGGTAATTTTAATTTATATATTGGTTTTTTATACGATGTTATTATTAAGCGTGCATTTTAAAACATAAAAATAAATTTAAAAAAAACCAAGCGTTAAGATTTTAAACGTATATAATTTTTTTATACGATGTTATTAATAGTTATAAAACATATATTTTATAAGTTAAGGTTAAGTTAAGGTTAAGTTAGGGTTAAGTTAAGGTTAAAGTTAAGTTAGGGTTAAGGTTAAGTTAAGGTTAAAGTTAGCAATTAAATATATTAATTAATTTAACTTAAAATATAAGTAAATTAATTAGAAAATAAAATTTTAAGCAAAAAATAAAGTGTAAAGATAATTTTAATTTATATATTTGTTTTTTATAAAACGTTATTATTAAGCGTATATTTTAAAATATAAATAAACTAATTAAATAATAAAATTTTAAGTAAAAAATTAAGTGCGGCGATTTTAATTTATATATTAGTTTTTTATACGCTATTATTATTAAGCGTATATATTTTATAAATTAAAGTTAAGTTAAATTAAGTTAAGGTTAAATTAAAGTTAAATTAAGGTTAAGTTAGGGTTAAAGGTTAATAATTAAATATATATATTAATTAAACTTAAATATAAGTAAATTAATTAAAAATAAAATTTTAAGTAAAAACTAGGTGTAATAATTTTAATTTATATATTGGTTTTTTATATAACGTAATATTAAGCGTGTATTTTAAAACATAAGTAAATTAATTAAAAATAAAATTTTAAGCAAAAAATTAAGTGTTATAATTTTAATTTATATATTGGTTTTTTATATATTATTATTAAGTATATATTTTATAAGTTAAAGTTAAGTTAAAGTTAAGTTAATTAATTAGTAAAAGTTTTAAATAAAGTAAAGTTATTATAAATATATATAGTTAATAAAAAAAATTCTAACTTATTTTAAAATAATTATTATATATTTATTACTATATATTTATTATATTTTATATTAAATTATAATATAAACATATTAAAATATATTTATATTATAATGTTTATATTAAATGTAGCTATATATAAATAATATAAAATAATTGTTTTATTAAGTGCTATAACTATTTATTTATATAAATAGTATAAGTATTTAAATATAGCAATATAAAAGTTATTATATAAATATTTAATAAGTTAATAAACGGTATATTATATAAAACTGCTAAAAAATTTAATACTTAGCTTTAATATTAACGTTATATTTATTATTAAAACGTTTAATAATAAAAAAAATATATATTTAAAATATAGCTTAAAAAGCTATATAGTTATATTAATAAATAATATAAAGTATATAAAGTATTTATATAACGCTTATAAATAAAACAACTTATAATTTTATAATTAAAAGCTTAGTATATATTATATAAAAAGTTAAGCAATATATAAGTTAATAAAATTTAATGCTTAATATATAAAATAAATTAGCATATTATAAAGTTATTTAAAAGTGCACTTAATATAGCATAAAGTAACTGCAATATATAAAGGTAGCAAAAAGCTGTTTTTAAGGCGGTAATAATATAAAGTATTGCTAATATAACGCAATTATAAAATATAACCTAAAAAAAGCTATTAAAAATTAAGCTAAATTATTATTTAATATATAAGTTAAGCGCATATAATAAGCTAGCTATTTATAAAGATTTAATTAAATATAGTTAATTATAAAGTTATAAGTGCTTAAAAAAACAATAATAAAGTAAAAAAAATAAAGCAAAAAAAAGTAGCAAAAATAAAATATAGTTAGCATATATATTATTAGCAATAAAATATATAATTTAGCGTATATAATATATATATTAGCTAAAAGTTATTAAATTAGCTATATTAAATATTATAAAATAGTAAAAAACAATATAAATTTAAATAAAAGCTATTTTATCTTAAATAATAAAACAAAACTATTTAAAATATATAAGCGTATTAAAGCTATTATTATATATATATAACAAACTTATAAATTAATGCTATAAAGAAATAAAACAAAGCTAAAATAATAAAACTAAGGTAAAAAATAAGCGCTTAGTGTATATATTAATAAAAGTATAATTAATAGCATTATAAGTTGTTTAATATAAAGGTAAAAGTAGGTTAATAACAAAACGTAGCAAGTTATAAAACAAAGGTAAATAATATATAAAATAGCAAAAATAAAAGTAATTAACTATAAAGGCAATAAAAATAAAACTAATAGCTAAAACAATATATAACATAAATAGCATAAATAAATAGGTTTAATATTTAAAATAAAACAGTATTAACGTTTATATATTATTATTAAATTATAAACTAAAAAACAACGATTTTTACAACGTATATAATAAATTAGCAGTAATAAATTATTAAGCTAGTAATAAATAATTAAGCCTATTTAAATTTATGTTTTAATTATTAACTTATTATAATAATAGTAAAAAATAATAGTAGTATATAAAAGTAAAAGTAAATAAAAACTAAGAGGGCGAAAATATAAAAAAGGCGTAAAAGGCAAGGTTAATAAAAGCAGCTAAAAAGCGGTAGCATAATATTTTAAAAAGTAAAAATAATAATAACCTAATTTATAACGCTTAATAAATAAGGTTAACAATAATAAATACGATTTTATAATTATATATATATAGCTAAAAATTTTAATATAATTATTAATATTTATAGTAATTAATATAAAAATATAATAGTTTATAGTTTAATAATCTTTATAATATAGTTAAA
>CADCXB010000067.1:0-48539 GCA_902806585.1 Xylaria hypoxylon
TTTTATTAATATATATACTAAGTTATTTATTTTTTACTATTTAGTTTTACTATTTTAAATTTTATTTTAAATTTTTTTATAAGACTAATTTATAAGTTTATTATATATATATATAATAATAGCTTTAATATACTAGTATATTTTTTAAATAGTTTTATTTTATTATTTAATATATAATAGCTTTATTTAAATTTATACTATTTTTTATTGTTTTATAATACATTATAATTAATTTTAATAACTTTTAGCTAATATATGTACTATATACGCTAAATTATATATTTTATTGCTAATAATATATATATTAACTATTTTTTATTTTGCTACTTTTTTTTTTTTTTGCTTTTTTTTTTTTTTTTATTATTATTTTTTAAGCACTTATAACTTTATAATTAATTATATTTAATTAAACCTTTATAAATAGTTAGCTACTATATTTGCTTAATTTATATATTAAATAATAATTTATTAGCTTTTAATAGCTTTTTTTTTTTAATATTTTATAACTTGTTATATTAAGAATACTTTGTTATTACTACTATTAAAAACAGCTTTATACCTTTTATATATTATAATTATTTTACGCTATATTAAATGCTACTTTAAATAACTTTATAACGCACTAGTTTATTTTATACGCTAATATTAAATTTTATTAACTTATATATTATTTAATTTTTTATATTATATATACTAAGTTTTTACTATAAAATTAAGTTATTTTATTTATAAGCTGTTATATAAATACTTTTATATACTTTATACTATTTAATTAATATAACTATATAGCTTTTTAGCTATATTTTAAATATATATTTTTTTTTATTATTAAATGTTTTTAATAATAATTATGGCTAATATTAAAGCTAAATATTAAATTTTTTAGCGGTTTTATATAATATGCTATTTAATACTAACTTTTTTAACATTTATATAATAACTTTATATTTTGTTATATTTAAATACTTATGCTATTTATATAAATAATAAGTTATAACACTTAATAAAACAATTATTTTATATTGCTTATATAAATTACTTAATATAAACGCTATAATATAATATATACTTTTTAATATATTATATTATAATTTAATATAAAATATAATAAATATATAATAATAAATATATAATAATTATTTTAAAATAAGTTAGAATTTTTTTTTTATTAACTATATACTTATAATAACTTTACTTTATTTAAACCTTTATTAATTAACTAACTTAACTTTAATTTAATTTTTAACTTATAAAATATATATTTAATAATAATATTTTATAAAAACTAATATAAATTAAAATTATAATACTTAATATTTTACTTTAAAATTTTATTTTCTAATTAATTTATTTATATTTAAATTTAATTAATATATATATTTAATTACTAACCTTAACCTTAACTTTAACTTTAACTTACTTTTAATTTAACTTAATTTAATTTTAATTTATAAAATATATACTTAATAATAATATCGTATAAAAACTAATATATAATAAAATTATAACACTTATTTTTTTACTTAAAATTTTATTTTCTAATTAATTTATTTTATTTAAATTAAATTAATTAAAATATTTAATTTTAAATTAACTAACTTAATTTTTATTTAGCGCTATTAATTTAATTTAATAACATTATTTATCTTTTTAACTAATTTAATTCTAATTAATTTAAAATATTAGTTAGCACATTATTAATATTATTTATACTTTTTATATAAATTGTTTTATACTTTTATTTTATATAATTAATTTTTGCTTTTATATATTATTACTATATATTTACTTATAATAATAATAATAGCATAATTACTATTATTATCTTTTTTTATTACTTAAATATTATACTAGCAATATAAATATTATGTTTTTTTTTTATTTATTTTTATTATTATTACTAATGTTTTTTACTTTATAATTACTTTTAATATTATTTATTATACTTTTTAAAACTACGCTTTATTTTTAATATTGTTTTTAATTACGCTTATATATTTACTTATTATATTATTTACTACTATATTTTTTATATTATTTAAATTAACGCTATTATTATTTTTAATAACATGTTTTTAACCTTTTTATTATTTGTTTTATTACTAATAACATTATTAAAACTTATACTACGCTTTATTAACTTATTAAAATAATTTATAGTTTTTAAAATATATTAAATTATAACTTTTATATATTTTACTTATAAATTTTATTTTAATTTATAAACTATATTTTATTTATACTTATATTCGTTATATTTAACCTTTGTTTTTATTTTACTTTAGCTAGCTGTTTTTATTATTTATTACTATATTAGCTTTTTTACTGCTTATATTTTTATTTAATAATTACTTATATATTTATAAATATTATTTTTAAATATATAATATTATATTAATACTTTATTTTACTTTTATATATTATAATATACTTTTTATATTATATTTATTATTACTTATGTTTTTATTACTTTATTATTTACTAACTTATTTTTATTTGCTTATACTTTTTTTTACTTTTTAACTTTTTAGTTAAATATGCTAGTAATTATTAACACTTATATTTATTACTTTATACTTATACACTACTTTATTAACTTTTTTTTATTTTATTTTTACTTTTTATTAATTTTTTAGCTATAACTAAAAATAACTAATCTTTTTATCTTGCTAATAATTATAATACCTTTTATTTTACGTTTTTTTTATTTATATATAATATAACCATTACTAAAATAATAATATTAACTATATATAATATACTATTAATACTTTTACTTTTTTAATAAATATTAATAAATTATTTTGCTTTTTTATTATATTTAATTTTTATAATATTATATTATTATTATTAACCCTTTTTTAATTAATATTTTATACGCTTTATTTAAGCCGCTTTTATTTTTAATATTATATTATTACTACTTTTATTTTACGCGCTACTATCATTTATTATATATATATTAATATTAATAATATTTTTAAAACACTTATAACTTTATATATTGTTATTACTTTTTGCTTTTATTAATTATTTATTATTTAGCTACCTATATAACAAACTGCTTTTAACGCTATTTTTTAAACTACTATTATTTATATTAACTTATTTATATTTTATTTAACGTTTTTATTACATTAATTTATTATAAAATTTATTTAGCTTTAATTTTAATTATATTATTAACTAATAACTTTTAATTAATTATTAATAATATTATTATATTATTTATTAATAATACCTTTAACGCAATTATATTAATGCTTTTTAATTATATTATAAATTATTAATTATAACTATTTTATATATAAAACTATTACTACTTATATAATAATATATTTTTATATTAATTAATTACGCTTAATATATTAATTATATTATAAATTTTTAGCTATATATATATAACTATAAAATTATATTTATTAACGTTACTTTTATAGCTTATATTTATTAACGTTATAAACTAAGTTATTATTGCTTTTACCTTTTTAAAATATTATGCTATTACTTTTTAGCTGCTTTTTTTATTAATTTTACCTTTACGCCTTTTTTTATATTTTAATTTTAGTTTACTTTTGTTTATATATTATTATTATTTTTATTATTATTATAATAGTTTAATAACTAAAGCATAAATTTAAATAAGCTTAACTATTTATTGCTAGCTTAATAACTTATTATTATTAACTTATTATATATTATACTATAAAAATTATTGTTTTTTAGTTTATAATTTAATAATAATATATAAACGTTAATATTATTTATTTTAAATATTAAACTTATTTATTTATACTATTTATATTATATATACTACTTTAGCTATTAGTTTTATTTTATTACTTTTATAATTACTGCTTTTATTTTTATTATTTATATAATTATTATTTTTATTTTATAGCTTATTATAATTTATTATAACTTATTTTACTTTATATTAAATAACTTATAATATTAATAACTATGTTTTTATTAATATATATATTAAGCGTTTGTTTTTTACTTTTAGTTTTATTATTTTTAGCTTTATTTTAGCTTTATAGCTAACTTATAAGTTTGCTATATATATATAATAATAGCTTTATATGCTAGTATATTTTTAAATAGTTTTATTTATTATTTAGTATAAAATAGCTTTTATTTAAATTTATACTAATTTTTTATTGTTTTATAATATTTAATATAGCTAATTTAATAACCTTTAGCTAATATATATATTATATACGCTAAATTATATGTTTTATTACTAATAATATATATGTTAACTATATTTTGTTTTTTATTGCTTTTTTTTTTGCTTTGTTTTTTTTTTTACTTTGTTATTATTTTTTTAAGCACTTATAACCTTATAATTAATTATATTTAGTTAAACTTTTATAAATAGCTATTATTATATATATTTAACTTATATATTAAATAATAACTTAGCTTAGCTTTTAATGGCTTTTTTTTTTTTTTAAGCTATGTTTTATAACTACGTTATATTAGCAATACTTTATGCTATTACTATTTAAAAAACAGCTTTTTTATTACCTTTTTATATATCGTAGTTATTTTACGCTATATTAAGTGCTACTTTAAATAACTTTTATAATATATTAATTTGTTTTATACGCTAACATTAAATCTTATTAACTTATATATTGCTTAACTTTTTTATATAATATATACCGGGCTTTCGGCTATAAAATCGCAAGTTATTTTATTTATAAGCGTTATATAAATACTTTTACATACCTTATACTATTTAGTTAATATAATTATATAGCCTTTTTAGCTACGTCTTAAATATATATTTTTTTTTATTATTAAACATTTTTAATAACAAGTGTAGCGCTAACATTAAAGCTAAATATTAGATTTTTCCAGCGGTTTTATATAATATACCGTTTAATACTAACTTATTAAATATTTATATAATAACCTTATATATTACTACATTTAAATATTTATACTATTTATATAAATAAGTAGTTATAGCACCTAATAAAACAATTATTTTATATTACTTATATATAACTACTTAATATAAACGCTATAATATAAATATACTTTAATATACTTATATTATAATTTAGTATAAAATATAACAAATATATAATAATAAATATATAATAATTATTTTAAAATAAGTTGGAATTTTTTTTTTGTTAATTACGTATGCTTATAATAACTTTACCTTATTTAAAACCTTTGCTAATTAATTAACTTAACCTTAATTTAACTTTAACTTATAAGATATACGCTTAATAATAATATTATATAAAAAACTAATATATAAATTAAAATCACAACATTTAGTTTTTTGCTTAAAATTCTATTTTCTAATTAATTTACTTATGTTTTAAAATATACGCTTAATAACAACGTTATATAAAAAACCAATATATAAATTAAAATCGCTATACCTAGTTTTTTACTTAAAATTTTATTTTTTAATTAATTTACTTATATTTAGGTTTAATTAATATATATATTTAATTGTTAACTTTAACCCTAACTTAATCCTAACTTAACTTTAACTTAACTTTAATTTAACTTTAACTTAACTTTAATTTAATTTTAACTTATAAAATATACGTTTAATAACAATAGCGTATAAAAAACTAGTATATAAATTAAAATTACTACACTTAGTTTTTTACTTAAAATTTTATTATCTAATTAGTTTACTTATGTTTTAAAATATACGCTTAATAATAACGTTTTATAAAAAACAAATATATAAATTAAAATTACTATACTTTGTTTTTTACTTAAAATTTTATTTTCTAATTAATTTACTCACGTTTTAAGTTAAATTAATTAATATATTTAATTGCTAACCTTAACCTTAACTTAACTTTAACCTTAACTTAACCCTAACTTAACCTTAACTTATAAAATATATACTTAATAATAACATCGCATAAAAAACTAATATATAAATTAAAATCGCAACGCTTAGTTTTTTACTTAAAATTTTATTTTCTAATTAATTTACTTATGTTTTAATAATATACGCTTAATAACATTATATAAAACCAATATAAATTAAAATCATCGCACTTAATTTTTACTAAATTTTATTTTCTAATTAATTTACTAATATTTAAGTTTAATTAATATATATATTTAATTTATTAACCCTAACTTTAATTTAACTTTAATTAATTCTTTAATTTAACCTAACTTAACTTTAACTTTTAATATACGCTATATAACGTCGCATAAAAATCAATATATAAATTAAAATTATAACACCTAGTTTTTTGCTTAAAATTTTATTTTTCTAATTAATTTACTTACATTTAAGTTTAATTATACATATATTTAATTATTAATCTTAACCTTAACTTAACCCTAATTTAACCTTAACTTAACTTAACCTTAACTTAACCTTAACTTATAAATATACGCTTAATAATAACGTTGCATAAAAACTAATATATAAATTAAAATTACACTAGTTTTTTGCTTAAAATTTTATTTTATTAATTTATTTTATATTTTAAGTTAAATTAATTAAAATATTTAATTTTAAATTAATTTAACCTAAGTAATAAGTTAGCGCTAGATTTGCTAATAACAACATAACCTTTTAACTAATTTAAGTTTAATTAATTTATAATATATTTAAGTTTAATTAATATATATATTTAATTATTAATTTTAACTTTAATTTAATTTTAATTTAACTTTAATTTAATTTTAACTTAATTTTAATTTAATTTTAACTTAATTTAACTTATAAAATATATACTTAATAATAGCGCATAAAAACTAATATATAAATTAAAATTACTATATTAGTTTTTTACTTAAAATTTTATTATTTAATTAATTTACTTATGTTTTAAAATATATGCTTAATAATAATGTTTTATAAAAAATAAATATATAAATTAAAATCGCTATAATTTCTTACTTAAAATTTTATTTTAATTAATTTATTTATATTTTAAGTTAAATTAATTAATATATTTAATTGCTAACTTTAACTTTAACTTAACTTTAACTTTAACTTAATTTTAATTTTAATTTAACTTTAATTTAACTTTAATTTAACTTAACTTATAAAATATATATTTAATAATAATGTTATATAAAACTAATATATAAATTAAAATTATAACGTTTAATTTTTTACTTAAAATTTTATTTTTTAATTAATTTATTTATGTTTTAAAATATACGCTTAATAATAATATCGTATAAAAACTAATATATAAATTAAAATCGCTACACTTAGTTTTTGCTTAAAATTTTATTTTTTAATTAATTTACTAATATTTAAGTTTAATTAATATATATATTTAATTGCTAACTTTAATTTTAATTTAACCTTAACTTAACTTTAATTTTAACTTAACTTTAATTTAATCTTAATTTATAAAATATATGCTTAATAATATTGCATAAAAAACTAATATATAAATTAAAAATCGTAACATTTAGTTTTTTATTTAAAATTTTATTTTCTAATTAATTTATTTATATTTTAAGTTAAATTAATTAAAATATTTAATTTTAAATTAATTTAACCTTAAGTATAAGTTAGCGTTAATAATTTAAGCTAATAATAAAACTACCTTTTAACTAATTTAATTAATTAATTTTTAAATATTAGTTATTTAATAATATTAACCTTTTAATTAATTTAAGTTTAATTAATTTAAAAATACTAGTTAGCTTTTTTATAATCTTATAAAATATAATTAGCAATTATATTTTTTTTTTTTTTTTACTTAACACTATATATACTTTTTACTTTAAACTTAAACCTTTAATAAACACTATTTTTACTACTACGCTATATTTTATAACAACTACTTTTACTTTATTTATAATTACTAACTTTTATTGCTTAATTTATTTTTATTTTTTTATAATATCGCTTTTTTTTTTACTATATTATTTTTACTACTTTTTTTTACCGCATTTTTTTTTACTACGTTTATAACTTATTTTAACTTATTAATATAACTTTTTACACCTTATATCCTTTTATTAATAATACCTTTTTTACCTTTTTTATACGCTTTATAATTAATTTTTTTATTTATCTTAGTTTATTACTACTTAAACAC
This sequence comes from Xylaria hypoxylon, assembly GCA_902806585.1. Classification (NCBI taxonomy): domain Eukaryota; kingdom Fungi; phylum Ascomycota; class Sordariomycetes; order Xylariales; family Xylariaceae; genus Xylaria; species Xylaria hypoxylon. The sequence goes on from CADCXB010000067.1 coordinate 8,070, forward strand.
ACTTTTTTATATTTATAAACTTTTATATTGCTTTTTTTACTTATGCTTTTATTTTTTTGCTATAAACTTTTCCTTTATTTATCTCTTTATTTGTTTTTTATTTATCTCTTTTATTTTTTTATTTTTTTATTTATTTTTTATTTATTTCTTTATTTATTTTTTATTTATTTTTTTATTTGTTTTTATTTGTTTTTTTATTTACTTTTTAATTTATTTAATTAACCGTTTTTTAGCACTTTTTTTATCCACTTTTTATTTTTTTTTTTACCTTTTTTTACTCTTTTTATACCTTATAAATAATTACTACCTTGCTTTAAAACTTATTTTATTTAGCTTGCTTGCTTTTTTATATGCATAATTTTATAATTGCTATATTATACTTATATAAATTACTACTTAAATTTATAATGCGTTTACTTTTAACTTTAATATATTTATTATTATAAATATTTACTTACTTTTTTATATTAATAACTATATAATTTTTTTTTTATATTTATATTTTTAATACTTATATAAAACTTAATTTTTTTTAATATTTTTATATACTACTGTTTTACTTTTATGCTTAGCTATTATAATATATTATTATTTATTTATTTTATTTTACTTACTTTTTTTTTTTGCTATTAACTTTTATAACACTATTTTTTATTTTTTTTATTATATATTATTATATTATATATTATATATTTATTTATATTATTAGTTTTAAACTACCGCTTTTACTTGCTTATATTTTTATTAACTATTAAAATATTACTTTATTTACTAGCTATAATATTACTATTAAATATATTATTTATATTTACGCTATTTAAATTAACTTTTATAATTATAATATTATTTTTTACTATGCTTTTAATAGCTTATTACTATTTAATATTATATAATATTTATTTATTATAAACTAGTTTAATTATTTTATTGCTTGCGCTTATTAATAAAATTTATAAAATTAGCCTTTACTATTATTTTTATTATTAACACTATTTACGCCTTTTATATAGCTGTTTTACGCTTTATTTTATATAATTAATTTTTACCTTATATATTATTACTATATATTTGCTTATAATAATAACAATAGTATAATTACTACTATTATTCCTTTATTACTTAAATATTATGCTAATAATATAAATATTATGCTTTTTTTTTTGCTTGTTTTATTACTACTACTACTAAGCTTTTTACTTTATAATTACTTTTAACACCGCTTATTACACCTTTTAAAACTACGCTTTTATTTTTAATATTATTTTTAATTACGCTTATATATTTACTTATTATATTATTTACTATTACGTTTTTTATACCGCTTAAGCTAATACTATTATTACTTTTAATAATATATTTTTAACTTTTTTATTACTTATTTTATTATTAATAATATTATTAAAAACTTATGCTATGTTTTATTAACTTATTAAAATAACTTATAGTTTTTAAGCGTATTAAACTATAACTTTTATATACTTTTGCTTATAAATTTTATTTTTAATTTATAAACTATATTTTATTTACTTATAAGCTATTATATTTAACTTTATTTTATTTTGCTTTAGCTAGTTGTTTTATTATTTATTACTATATTAGCTTTTTACCGCTTATATTTTTATTTAATAGCTATTTATATATTTATAAAATATTACTTTAAATATATAACATTATATTAATACTTTATTTTTACTTTTATATATTATAATATTGCTTTTATATTATATTTATTACTGCTTATATTTTTATTGCTTTATTATTTATTAACTTATTTTATTTACTTACGCTTTTTTACCTTTTAACCTTTAGCTAAATATATTAGCAATTATTAACACTTATATTTATACTTTATACTTTATATACCGCTTTATTAACTTTTTTTTTATTTTATTTTGCTTTTTATTAACTTTTTTAGCTATAACTAAAAACAACTATACTTTTTATTTGCTAGCAATTATAAATACCTTATTTTTATACGCTTTTTTTTTATTTATATATAATATAACTAATGTTTGTTAAAACAATAACGCTAATTATATATAATATATTATTAATACTTTTATTACCTTTTTAATAAATATTAATAAATTACTTTTTGCTTTTTTATTATATGCTTAACCTTTTATAGTACTATATTATTATTATTACTAACTTTTTTTTAATTAATACTTTATGCGCTTTGTTTAGGCTACCTTTATTTTAATACCGCGCTATTACCACCTTTATTTTATACGCTAGCTACTTGCTTATTATATGCATTAATATTAATAACACCTTTTAAAACACTTATAACCTTTTTTTATACGCTGCTATCACTTTTACCTTTTACTACGCTATTTATTGTTTGGCCGCCTATATAATAAACTGCTTTTTTAACGCTATCTTTTAAACCACCTAGTTTATTATTTATATTAACTTATTTATATTTTTGCTTAATGCTTTTTTATTACGCTAGTTTATTATAAAACTTTATTTTACTTTAGCTTTAGCTATATTATTAACTAATAATTTTTAATTAATTACTAGTAACGCTATTATATTATTTATTAATAATACTTTTTAACGCAATTATATTAACGCTTTTTTAACTATATTATAAATTATTAATTATAATTAGCTTATATAAAACTATTGTTACTTATATAACAATATATCTTTATGCTAATTAATTACCTTAGTATATTAATTATATTATAAATCTTTTAGCTATATATATATAACCGCAAAATTATATTTATTAGCGTTAGCTTTTTATAGCTTATATTTATTAACATTATAAACTAAGTTATTATTACTTTTATTTTTTTAAAATACTATATTACTACCTTTTTAGCCACCTTTTTTGTTAACTCCGCTTTTTATACCTTTTTTATATCTTAATTTTAGTTTACTTTTGCTTTATATATTACTATTATTTTTACTATTATTATAATAGCTAATAATTAAAGCATAAATTTAAACAAGCTTAACTATTTATTACTAGCTTAACAACTTATTACTGCTAACTTATTATATATTATGCTATAAAAATTATTATCTTTTAGTTTATAATTTAATAATAATATATAAAATGTTAACACTATTTATTTTAAATATTAAACCTATTTATTTACGCTATTTATACTATATATATTACCTTAGCTATTAGTTTTATTTTTGCTACCTTTATAGTTGTTGCCTTTATTTTTACTACTTTTATAATTATCGCCTTTATTTTTATAGCTTGCTATGCTTACTATAACCTACTTTACTTTATATTAAACAACTTATAATACCAATAATTATGCTTTTATTAATATATATACTAAGCGCTTGTTTTTTACTTTAGTTTTGTTATCTTTAGCTTTATTTTAGCTTTATAGCGCTAACTTATAAGTTTGCTATATATATGCAATAATAGCTTTAATATACTTAATATATTTTTAAATAGTTTTATTTTACTACTTAATATAAAATAGCTTTTTATTTAAATTTATATTAGTTTCTTATTGTTTTATAATATTTAATATAGCTAATCTAATAACTTTTAGCTAATATATATGCTATATGCGCTAAATCATATATTTTATCGCTAATAATATATATGCTAACTATATCTTGTTTTTTACTACTTTTTTTTTTTGCTTTATTTTTTTTACTTTATTATCGTATTTTTTTTAAGCACTTATAACTTTATAATTAATTATATTTAATTAAACTTTATAAATAGCTAGCTTATTATATATACTTAACTTATATATTAAATAATAACTTAGCTTAGCTTTTAATAGCTTTTTTTTTTTTAGGCTATATTTTATAACTATATTATATTAGTAATACTTTATGCTATTATACCTTAAAAACAGCTTTTTATTACTTTTTATATATTATAGTTACTTTATACTATATTAAGTGCTACTTTAAATAACTTTTATAATATATTAGTTTGTTTTATATATTAGTATTAAATTTTATTAACCTATATATTGCTTAATTTTTTTATATAATATATATTAGGTTTTTAGCTATAAAATTATAGGTTGTTTTATTTATAAGCGTTATATAAATGCTTTTATATACTTTATACTATTTAATTAATATAATTATATAGCCTTTTTAGCTATGTTTTAAATATGTATTTTTTTTTATTATTAAATGTTTTTAATAATAGGTGTGGCGTTAATATTAGGGCTAAGTATTAGATTTTTTTAGCGGTTTTATATAATATGTTATTTAATACTAATTTGCTAAATATTTATATAATAACTTTATATGTTGCTATATTTAAATACTTATGTTATTTATATAAATAAGTGGTTATAGCACTTAATAAAACAACTATTTTATATTGCTTATATATAGTTATTTGGTATAAACGTTATAATATAAATATATTTTAATATGTTTATATTGTAATTTAATATAAAATATAATAAATATATGGTAATAAATATATAATAATTATTTTAAAATAAGTTGAAATTTTTTTTTTGTTAATTATATGTGCTTATAATAACTTTATTTTATTTAAAACTTTTGTTAATTAACTAACTTAACTTTAATTTAATTTTAACTTATAGGATATATGCTTAATAATAATGTTGCATAAAAAACTAATATATGAATTAAAATTATAATATTTGGTTTTTTGCTTAAAATTCTATTTTTTAATTAATTTATTTATGTTTTAAGATATATGCTTAATAATAACGTTGTATGAAAAACTAATATATAAATTAAAATCGCTATACCTAGTTTTTTACTTAAAATTTTATTTTTTAATTAATTTACTTATATTTAGGTTTAATTAATATATATATTTAATTATTAACTTTAACTTTAATTTAATTTTAATTTAACTTTAACTTAACCTTAATTTAATTTTAATTTAATTTTAACTTAATTTTAATTTATAAAATATACGCTTAATAATAACAGCGTATAAAAAACCGGTATATAAATTAAAATTACTACACTTAGTTTTTTACTTAAAATTTTATTGTTTAATTGGTTTATTTATGTTTTAAAATATATGTTTAATAATAACGTTTTATAAAAAATAAATATATAAATTAAAATTGCTATATTTTATTTTTTACTTAAAATTTCATTTTTTAATTAATTTACTTATGTTTTAAGTTAAATTAATTAATATATTTAATTACTAACTTTAACCCTAACTTAACCTTAACCCTAACTTAACCTTAACCTTAACTTAACCTTAATTTAATTTTAATTTAACCTTAACTTATAAGATATATATTTAATAATAACGTTATATAAAAAACTAATATATAAATTAAAATTATAACGCTTAGTTTTTTACTTAAAATTTTATTTTTTAATTAATTTACTTATGTTTTAAAATGCACGCTTAATAATAATATCGTATAAAAAACCAATATATAAATTAAAATCGCCGCACCTGGTTTTTTGCTTAAAATTTCATTTTTTAATTAATTTACTAACATTTAAGTTTAATTAATACATATATTTAATTATTAACCTTAATCCTAACTTAACTCTAATTTAACCTTAATTTAACCTTAATTTAACCCTAACTTAATCTTAATTTTTAGGATATATGCTTAATAATAATATTATATAAAAAATTAATATATAAATTAAAATTACAACACTTGGTTTTTTGCTTAAAATTTTATTTTCTAATTAATTTACTTACGTTTAAGTTTAATTAATACATATATTCGATTGTTAACCCTAACTTTAACTTAACTTTAACCTTAACTTAACCTTAACTTTAACTTAACTTTAACTTAACTTTAACTTATAAGATACACGTTTAATAATAATGTTGTATAAAAAACTAATATATGAATTAAAATTACAACACCTGGTTTTTTGCTTAAAATTTTATTTTTTAATTAATTTACTTATATTTTAAGTTAAATTAATTAAAATGTTTAATTTTAAATTAATTTAACTTAAGTGGTAGGTTAGCGCTAGTGATTTAAGCTAATAATAGCATAACCTTTTAACTAATTCGAGTTAAATTAATTTAAAATACTAGTTAAAAAATAATTTTATTTTATTAAATTAATTATATAAACCTTTAACATAAATTATTACTTTTATTTTACCTTATTATTGTTTTATATATACTATTTTATAATTTATAACCTTATATTCTTTTTTTTATTAACCTTTTTTTTTTATTAACTTTTAACCTTTTTTATTTTTACCTTTTATTTGCTAACTATTATATAACTAATCTTTTTATTACTATATATAAAAACTAATAACGCTTTTTAGCTTTTTTATACTTTTACTACTTTTTTAAATTGCTTAATGTTTATATACTAATTATAATAACTTATATATATAACACCTTAAAAACGCTTGTTACTTAACTATTTTAATTATTTTTAAAACGCTTAAACATTTTTTGTTTTTTTTGTTTTAGCTTTTTATAATCTTATAAAATATAACTAATAACTATATTTTATTTTTTTTTTTATTTAATATTATATATACCTTTTTTTAAACTTAAACTTTTTAATAAACGTTATTTTTTACTACTATATTACGCTTTATAACAACTACTTTTACTTTATTTATAACTATTAACTTTATTACTTAATTTATTTTATTTTTTTTATAACATTTTTTTTATTACATTATTTTTTACTGCCTTTTTTTACTGCATTTTTTTTACTACGTTTATAACCTACCTTTTAGTTTATTAATATAACCTTTTTATACCTTATATCTTTTTATATTAATAATACCTTTTTTACTTTTTTATACGCTTTATAATTAACTTTTTATTTATTTTTTAGTTTATTACCACTTAAACATACTTTTTATATTTATAAACTTTATATCGCTTTTTTACCTTTTACGCTTTTGTTTTCTTTGCTATAAACTCTTTTTATTTATTTTTTTATTTATCCCTTTATTTGTCTTTTATTTATCCCTTTATTTGTTTTTTTTATTTATCCTTTATTTATTTTTATTTGCTTTTTAATTTATTTAATTAACTTTTTTTTAGCACCTTTTTATTTACCTTTTTTATCCCTTTTTTTACCCTTTTTACCTTTTTATACTTTAAATAATTACTACCTTACTTTAAAACTTATTTTGCTTAGCTTTTGCCTGCTTTTTTACGTATAATTTTATAACCGCTATATTATGCTTATATAAATTACTACTTAAATTTATAACATATTTACTTTTAACTTTAATATATTTATTATTATAAATACCTGTTTACTTTTTATATTAATAATTATATAATCTTTTTTTTTTTATATTTATTTTTAATACTTATATAAAACTTAATTTCTTTTAATGTTTTTATATACTACTTTATTTTTGCTTAGCTATTATAATATACTATTATTTATTTATTTTATTTTACTTACTTTTTTTTTTTTGCTATTAACTTTTATAACACCGCTTTTTTTTTTTTTTTTTTTTATTATATACTGCTATATTATATACTATATATTTATTTATATTATTAGTCTTTAAACTACTACTTTTTTGCTTATATTTTTATTAACTATTAAAACGCTGCTTTATTTACTAGCTATAATATTGCTATTAAATATATTATTTATATTTACGCTTAAATTAACTTTATAACTATAATATTGTTTTTATTATACTTTTAATAGCTTACTACTATTTAATATTATATAATATTTATTTATTATAAATTAATTTAATTATTTTATTATTTACGCTTAATTAATAAAATTTATAAACTAGCCTTTACTACTGTTTTTAGCGTTATTAACACTATTTACGTTTTTTTATATAGCTGCTTTACGCTTTATTTTATATAATTAATTTTTACTTTTATATATTATTATTATATATTTGCTTATAATAATAATAATAGTATAATTACTATTATTTTTTTATTACTTAAACATTATGCTAGCAATATAAATATTATGCTTTTTTTTCCGCTTATTTTATTATTATTACTACTAAGCTTTTTACTTTATAATTGTTTTAACGCTATTTATTATACCTTTTAAAACTACGCCTTTATTTTTAATATTGCTTTTAATTACGCTTATATATTTACTTACTATATTATTTACTACTATATTTTTATACCGCTTAAGCTAACGCTATTATTACTTTTAATAATATATTTTTAACTTTTTATTACTTGTTTTATTATTAATAATATTATTAAAAACTTATGCTATATTTATTAACTTATTAAAATAACTTATAGTTTTAAGCGTATTAAACTATAACTTTTATATATTTTGCTTATAAATCTTATTTTTAATTTATAAACTATATTTTATTTACTTATAAGCTATTATATTTAACCTGTTTTATTTTGCTTTTAGCTAGCTGTTTTATTATTTATTATTATATTAGCTTTTTTACCGCTTATATTTTATTTAATAATTGCTTATATACTTATAAAATATTGCTTTAAATATATAATATTATATTAATACCTTTATTTTTACTTTTATATATTATAATATTGCTTTTATATTATATTTATTATTATTTATATTTTTTATTGCTTTATTATTTATTAACTTATTTTATTTGTTTTTTTTTTTTGCTTTTTAACTTTTAGCTAAATACGCTAGCAATTATTAATACTTATATTTACTTTATACTTTATATACTACTTTATTAACTTTTTTTTATTTTGCTTTTATTTTTTATTAACTTTTTTTAGCTATAACTAAAATAACTATACCTTTTATTTTATTAGCAACTATAAATACCTTATTTTTATTTTTTTTTATTTATATATAATATAACTAATATTTATTAAAATAATAACGCTAACTATATATAATATATTATTAATATTTTTACCTTTTTTAATAAATATTAATAAATTACTTTTTGCTTTTTATTATATTTAACTTTTTATAATATTATATTATTATTATTACTAACTTTTTTTAATTAATATTTTATACGCTTTATTTGCTGCCTTTATTTTAATACTATATTATTACTTTTTATTTTATATGCTAGTACTTGCTTATTATATATATAATATTAATAATACCTTTAAAACGCTTATAACCTTTTTTATATACTACTGCTACTTTTACTTTTATTACGCTATTTATTATTTAGCTGCTTATATAATAAACTGCTTTAACGCTATTTTTAAACTACTTAGTTTATTATTTATATTAACTTATTTACGCTTTATTTAACGCTTTTATTATACTAATTTATTATAAAACTTTATTTGCTTTAGTTTTAATTATATTATTAACTAATAACTTTAATTAATTATTAGTAATATTATTATATTATTTATTAATAATACCTTTAATATAATTATATTAATGCTTTTTAATTATATTATAAATTATTAATTATAACTAGCTTATATAAAACTATTACTATTTATATAATAATATATTTTTATATTAATTAATTACGCTTAATATATTAATTATATTATAAATCTTTTAGCTATATATATATAACTATAAAATTATATTTATTAGCGTTAGCTTTTATAGCTTATATTTATTAATATTATAAACTAAGTTATTATTACTTTTATTTTTTAAAATATTATACTACTGCTTTTTAGCTGCTTTTTTATTAACTTTGTTTTTTACTTTTTTATATTTTAATTTTAGTTTATTTTGCTTTATATATTACTATTATTTTTGTTATTATTATAATAGCTAATAATTAAAGCATAAATTTAAATAAGCTTAATTATTTACTGCTAGCTTAATAACTTATTATTATTAACTTATTATATATTACGCTATAAAATTATTATTTTTAGTTTATAATTTAATAATAATATATAAAACGCTAATACTACTTATTTTAAATATTAAACTTATTTATTTATATTATTTATATTATATATGCTACTTTAGCTATTAGTTTTATTTTTGCTGCTTTTATAGTTGCTGCCTTTATTTTTATTGCTTTTATAATTATTGCTTTTATTTTATAGCTTGTTACGCTTATTATAACTTATTTTACTTTATATTAAATAACTTATAATATTAATAATTATATTTTTATTAATATATATACTAAGCGCTTATTTTTACTTTAGTTTTATTATTTTTAGCTTTATTTTAGCTTTATAGCGCTAACTTATAAGTTTATTATATATATATAATAATAGCTTTAATATACTTAATATATTTTTAAATAGTTTTATTTTATTACTTAGTATAAAATAGCTTTTTATTTAAATTTATACTAGTTTTTATTGTTTTATAATATTTAATATAGCTAATTTAATAACCTTTAGCTAATATATATATTATACGCGCTAAATTATATGTTTTATTGCTAATAATATATATGTTAACTATATTTTTTTTTTTGCTTTTTTTTTGCTTTTTTTTTTTGCTTTATTTTTTTTACTTTATTATTATTTTTTAAGCACTTATAACTTTATAATTAATTATATTTAATTAAACTTTTATAAATAGCTAGCTTATTATATACGCTTAACTTATATATTAAATAATAACTTAGCTTAGCTTTTAATAGCTTTTTTTTTTTAGGCTATATTTTATAACTATATTATATTAGTAATACTTTATATTATTACTACTTAAAAACAGCTTTTTATTACTTTTATATATTATAGTTGCTTTATACTATATTAAGTGCTACTTTAAATAACCTTTATAATATATTAGTTTGTTTTATATGCTAGCATTAAATTTTATTAACTTATATATTACTTAACCTTTTTATATAATATATATTAAGCTTTTAGCTATAAAATTATAAGTTGTTTTATTTATAAGCGTTATATAAATGCTTTTATATACTTTATATTATTTAATTAATATAACTATATAGCTTTTTAGCTATATTTTAAATATATATTTTTTTTATTATTAAACGTTTTTAATAATAAGTATAACGCTAATATTAAAGCTAATATTAGATTTTTTAGCGGTTTTATATAATATGCTATTTAATACTAACTTATTAAATATTTATATAATAACTTTATATATTACTATATTTAAATACTTATACTATTTATATAAATAAATAGTTATAACACTTAATAAAACAACTATTTTATATTGTTTATATATAGCTACTTAATATAAACGCTATAATATAAATATACTTTAATATATTTATATTATAATTTAATATAAAATATAATAAATATATAATAATAAATATATAATAATTATTTTAAAATAAGTTAAAATTTTTTTTATTAATTATATATACTTATAATAACTTTACTTTATTTAAAACTTTTATTAATTAACTAACTTAACTTTAATTTAATTTTAACTTATAAAATATATACTTAATAATAATATTATATAAAAACTAATATATAAATTAAAATTATAACACTTAGTTTTTTGCTTAAAATTTTATTTTTAATTAATTTACTTATGTTTTAAAATATACGCTTAATAATAACGTTATATAAAAACCAATATATAAATTAAAATCGCTATACTTAGTTTTTACTTAAAATTTTATTTTTAATTAATTTATTTATATTTAAGTTTAATTAATATATATATTTAATTATTAACTTTAACTTTAATTTAACCTTAATTTAACTTTAACTTAACTTTAACTTAACTTTAACTTAACTTTAACTTAACTTTAACTTATAAAATATACGCTTAATAATAATAGTATATAAAAACTAATATATAAATTAAAATTACTATATTTAATTTTTATTTAAAATTTTATTATTTAATTAATTTATTTATGTTTTAAAATATACGCTTAATAATAACGTTTTATAAAAATAAATATATAAATTAAAATTACTACACTTTATTTTTTGCTTAAAATTTTATTTTTAATTAATTTACTTATATTTTAAGTTAAATTAATTAATATATTTAATTGCTAACCTTAACTTTAACTTAACCCTAACCTTAATTTAATTTTAACTTTAACTTAATCTTAACTTAACTTTAACTTAACCTTAACTTATAAAATATATGCTTAATAACAACATTATATAAAAAACTAATATATAAATTAAAATTACAACGCCTAGTTTCTTACTTAAAATTTTATTTTCTAATTAATTTACTTATGTTTTAAAATATACGCTTAATAATAATATTATATAAAAAACCAATATATAAATTAAAATTACTATACTTAGTTTTTTACTTAAAATTTCATTTTCTAATTAATTTATTAATATTTAAGTTTAATTAATATATATATTTAATTGCTAACTTTAACCTTAATTTAACCTTAACTTAACCTTAATTTAACTTTAATTTAACCTTAATTTAACCTTAACTTTTAAAATGCACGCTTAATAATAATATCGCATAAAAAATTAATATATAAATTAAAATCGCTATACTTAATTTTTTACTTAAAATTTTATTTTCTAATTAATTTACTAACATTTAAGTTTAATTAATATATATATTTAATTGTTAACTTTAACCCTAATTTAACTTTAACTTAATTTTAACTTATAAGATATACGCTTAATAATAATGTCGTATGAAAAACTAATATATAAATTAAAATTATAACACTTGTTTCTGCTTAAAATTTTATTTTTAATTAATTTATTTATGTTTTAAGTTAAATTAATTAAAATATTTAATTTTAAATTAATTTAACCTAAGTAATAGGTTAGCGCTAGTGATTTAAGCTAATAATATATAACCTTTTAATTAATTTAAGTTAAATTAATTTAAGAATATTAGTTAGCTATTATAATATATTATTATTTATTTATTTTATCCTACCTACTTTTTTTTTTTTCTATTATTAACCTTTATAACACCGCTTTTTTTATTCTTTTCCTTTATTATATATTACTATATTATATACTATATATTTATTTACGTTATTAGTTTTTAAACTACCGCTTTTTACCTGCTTATATTTTTATTAACTATTAAAACGCTACTTTATTTGCTATTATAATATTACTATTAAATATACTATTTATATTTACACTTAAATTAACTTTTATAATTATAATATTATTTTTTATTATATTTTTAATAGCTTACTATTATTTAATATTATATAACACTTATTTATTATAAACTAATTTAATTATTTTATTACTTACGCTTAATTAATAAAATTTATAAAATTAACCTTTATTGCTATTTTTAGTATTATTAACACTATTTACACTTTTTTATATAGCTACCTTATGTTTTTATTATATAATTAATTTTTGCCTTTATATATTATTATTATATTTACTTATAATAATAATAATAGTATAATTACTATTATTATCTTTTATTACTTAAACATTATGTTAATAATATAAATATTATGCTTTTTTTTCCGCTTATTTTTATTATTACTACTACTAAGCTTTTTTACTTTATAATTACTTTTAACACTACTTATTATACCTTTTAAAACTATGCTTTTATTTTTATATTGCTTTTAATTACGTTTATATATTTACTTACTATATTATTTACTACTACATTTTTTATATATTAAGTTAACGCTATTATTACTTTTAATAATATATTTTTAACCCTTTTTATTACTTATTTTATTACTAATAACATTATTAAAAACTTATGCTACGCTTTATTAACTTATTAAAACAATTATAGTTTTTAAGCGTATTAAACTATAACTTTTATATATTTTTATTAAATTTTATCTTTAATTTATAAACTATATTTTATTTACTTATAAGTGCTATATTTAACCTTGTTTTATTTTGCTTTAACTAGCTATTTTATTATTTATTATTATATTAGCTTTTTACTGCTTATATTTTTATTTAATAGCTACTTATATACTTATAAAATATTACTTTAAATATATAATATTATATTAACACCTTTATTTTTACTTTTATATATTATAATATTACCTTTTATATTATATTTATTACTGCTTATATTTTTATTACTTTATTATTTATTAACTTATTTTATTTGCTTACGCTTTTTTTGCTTTTTAACTTTTAATTAAATACGCTAGCAATTATTAATACTTATATTTACTACCTTATACTTTATATACCACTTTATTAACTTTTTTTATTTTACTTTATTTTTTATTAACCTTTTTAGCTATAACTAAAAACAACTATACCTTTTATTTTATTAATAACTATAAATACTTTATTTTTACGCTTTTTATTTATATATAATATAACTAATGTTTATTAAAATAATAACGTTAACTATATATAATATATTATTAATACCTTTACCTTTTTAATAAATATTAATAAATTACTTTTTACTTTTTTATTATATTTAACCTTTATAATATTATATTATTATTATTATTAACCTTTTAATTAATACTTTACGCTTTATTTGCTTGCCTTTATTTTAATACTACGCTATTACTACTTTTATTTTATATGTTAACTACTTGCTTATTATATATATTAATATTAATAATACTTTTAAAACGCTTATAACCTTTTTTATATACTATTACTTTTGCTTTTTATTACGCTATTTATTATTTAGCTGCTTATATAATAAACTGCTTTTTAACGCTATTTTTTAAACTACTTAGTTTATTATTTATATTAACTTATTTACGCTTTTACTTAACGCTTTTTATTATATTAATTTATTATAAAACTTTATTTAGCTTTAGCTTTTAACTATATTATTAACTAATAACTTTTAATTAATTACTAATAATATTATTATATTATTTATTAATAATACTTTTAATATAATTATATTAATATTTTTTAATTATATTATAAATTATTAATTATAACTAGCTTATATAAAACTATTACTTATATAATAATATATTTTTATATTAATTAATTATACTTAATATATTAATTATATTAAATTTTTAGCTATATATATATAACTATAAATTATATTTATTAGCGTTAGTTTTTATAGCTTATATTTATTAATATTATAAACTAAGTTATTATTGCTTTTACTTTTTAAAATATTATACTACTACTTTTTAGCTGCTTTTTTATTAATTTACTTTTACCTTTTTATATCTTAGTTTTAATTTACTTACTTTATATATTACTATTATTTTTGCTATTATTATAATAGCTAATAACTAAAGCATAAATTTAAATAAGCTTAATTATTTATTACTAGCTTAATAACTTATTATTATTAACTTATTATATATTACGTTATAAAATTATTATTTTTAGTTTATAATTTAATAATAATATATAAAACACTAACACCGCCTATTTTAAATACCAAACCTATTTATTTACGCTATTTATATTATATACACTACTTTAGCTATTAATTTCGTTTTTACTACTTTTATAATCGCTACCTTTATTTTTACTACTTATATAATTATTACCTTTATTTTTACAACTTATTACGCTTATTATAACCCGCTTTACCTTATATTAAACAACTTATAATATTAATAATTATACTTTTATTAATATATATACTAAGCGCTTATTTTTTACCTTAATCTTACTATTTTTAGCTTTATTTTAACTTTATAATGCTAACTTATAAGTTTATTATATATATATAATAATAGCTTTAATATACCTAATATATTTTTAAATAGTTTTGCTTTATTATTTAATATAAAATAACTTTTTATTTAAATTTATACTAGTTTCCTATTATTCTACAATATTTAATATAATTAATCTAATAACCTTTAGCTAATATATATATTATATATACTAAATTATATATTTTATTGCTAACAATATATATACTAATTATATCTTGTTTTTTACTACTTTTTCTTTTTTTACTTTATTTTCCTTTATTTTATTATTGTTTTTTTTAAACACTTATAACTTTATAATTAACTATATTTAATTAAACCTTTATAAATAGCTAGCTTACTACATATATTTAACTTATATATTAAATAATAACTTAATTTAACTTTTAATAGCCTTTTTTTTTTTTTAAGCTATATTTTATAACTATATTATATTAGCAATACTTTATACTATTACTACTTAAAAAACGGCTTTTTTGCTACCTTTTTATATATTATAATTATTTTACACTATATTAAATACCACTTTAAATAACCTTTATAACGTATTAATTTGTTTTATATACTAGCATTAAATCTTATTAACTTATATATCACTTAACTTTTTTATATAATATATATTAAGCTTTTAGTTATAAAATTATAAGTTATTTTATTTATAAGCATTATATAAATATTTTTACATATTTTATACTATTTAATTAATATAATTATATAATTTCTTTAGCTATATTTTAAATATATATTTTTTTCTATTATTAAATGTTTTTAATAATAAGTATAGCATTAACATTAAAGCTAAGTATTAAATTTCTTTAGTAGTTTTATATAATATACCATTTAACACTAACTTGCTAAACATTTATATAATAACCTTATATATTATTATATTTAAATACTTATATTATTTATATAAATAAGTAGTTATAACACTTAATAAAACAATTATTTTACATTGTTTATATATAGCTATTTAATATAAATGTTATAATATAAATATATTTTAATATATTTACATTATAATTTAATATAAAATATAATAAATATATAATAATAAATATATAATAATTATTTTAAAATAGGTTAAAATTTTTTTTTTATTAATTATATATATTTATAATAACTTTACTTTATTTAAAACCTTTGCTAATTAACTAATTTAATCTTAACTTAACCTTAACTTATAAAATACACACTTAATAATAATGTTATATAAAAAACTAATACATAAATTAAAATTATAACATTTAGTTTTCTACTTAAAATTTTATTTTTTAATTAATTTACTTACATTTTAAAATACACGCTTAATAATAATGTTGTATAAAAAACCAATACATAAATTAAAATCACCGCACTTAGTTTCTTACTTAAAATTTCATTTTCTAATTAATTTACTTATATTTAAGTTTAATTAATACATATATTTAATTATTAACTTTAACCTTAATTTAACTTTAACTTAACTTTAATTTAACTTTAACTTAACCTTAACTTATAAAATATACACTTAATAATAATAGTATATAAAAAACCGGTATATAAATTAAAATTGCTACACTTAGTTTCTTATTTAAAATTTCATTATTTAATTAATTTACTCACGTTTTAAAATACATGCTTAATAATAACATCTTATAAAAAACAAATATATAAATTAAAATCGCTACACTTTATTTTTTGCTTAAAATTTTATTTTCTAATTAATTTACTCACATTTTAAGTTAAATTAATTAATATATTTAATTATTAACCTTAACCTTAACTTAACCTTAACTTAACTTTAACTTATAAGATATATGCTTAATCATAACCTTAACTTAACCTTAATTTATAAAATATATACTTAATAATAACATTATATAAAAACTAATATATAAATTAAAATTACAACGCTTAATTTTTTGCTTAAAATTTTATTTTTCAATTAATTTACTAACATTTAAGTTTAATTAATACATATATTTAATTATTAACCTTAACCTTAACTTAACTTTAACTTAACCTTAATTTAACCTTAACTTAACCTTAACTTAACCTTAACTTTTAAAATATATACTTAATAATAACATTATATAAAAAATTAATATATAAATTAAAATCATAACACTTAATTTTTACTTAAAATTTTATTTTCTAATTAATTTACTTACGTTTAAGTTTAATTAATACATATATTTAATTACTAACTTTAACCCTAACTTAACCCTAATTTAACCTTAACTTTAACTTAACCTTAACTTAACCTTAACTTATAAAATACACGCTTAATAACAACGTTATATAAAAACTAATATATAAATTAAAATCGCAACACCTAGTTTTTTGCTTAAAATTTTATTTTTAATTAATTTACTTATGTTTTAAGTTAAATTAATTAAAATGTTTAATTTTAAATTAATTTAACCTAAGTAATAAGTTAGCGCTAGTGATTTAAGCTAATAATAACACAACCTTTAATTAATTTAAGTCGAATTAATTTAAGAATATTAGTTAGCATTATTAAAAACTTATGTTATATTTTATTAACTTATTAAAATAACTTATAGTTTTTAAATATATTAAACTATAACTTTTATATATTTTACTTATAAATTTTATTTTTAATTTATAAACCGTATTTTATTTACTTATAAACTATTATATTTAATTTTACTTTATTTTACTTTAGCTAATTATTTTATTATTTATTACTATATTAGCTTTTTTACTGCTTACGTTTTTATTTAATAGTTATTTATATACTTATAAAATATCGCTTTAAATATATAATGTTATATTAACACTTTTATTTTTACTTTTATATATTATAATATTGTTTTTTATATTATATTTATTACCGCTTATATTTTTATTACTTTATTATTTACTAACTTATTTTATTTATTTATGCTTTTTTTTTACTTTTTAACCTTTAGCTAAATATATTAGCAATTATTAACATTTATATTTATTACTTTATGCTTTATATATTACTTTATTAACTTTTTTCTTATTTTACTTTTGTTTTTATTAACCTTTTTTAATTATAACTAAAACAACTACATTTTTATTTTGCTAGCAACTATAAATACTTTATCTTTGCGCTTTTTTTTGTTTATATATAATATAACTAATATTTACTAAAATAATAACGCTAATTATATATAATATATTATTAATACCTTTACCTTTTTAATAAATACTAATAAATTACCTTTTACTTTTTTATTATATTTAACCTTTTATAATATTACGTTATTATTACTACTAACTTTTTTTTAATTAATATTTTACACGCTTTATTTAAGCTGCTTTTATTTTAATACTATGCTATTACTACTTTTATTTTATACGCTAGCTACTTATTTATTATATATATTAATATTAATAATATTTTTTAAAACGCTTATAACTTTTTTTTATATATTATTACTACTTTTGCCTTTTATTACGCTATTTATTATTTAGCTATTTATATAATAAACTACTTTTTTAATGCTATTTTTTAAACCACTTAGTTTATTATTTATATTAACTTATTTACGCTTTTATTTAACGCTTTTTTATTACACTAGTTTATTATAAAATTTTATTTAGCTTTAACTTTAGCTATATTATTAACTAATAACCTTTAATTAATTACTAATAACGTTATTACATTATTTATTAATAATACCTTTTAACGTAATTATATTAATGCTTTTTAATTATATTATAAATTATTAATTATAATTAGCTTATATAAAACTATTACTATTTATATAATAATATATCTTTATATTAATTAATTACGCTTAGCGTATTAATTATATTATAAATCTTTTAATTATATATATATAACTATAAAATTATATTTATTAATATTAACCTTTATAGCTTATATTTATTAATGTTATAAATTAGGTTATTATTACTTTTATTTTTTAAAATATTATGTTACCGCTTTTTAGCTGCCTTTTTATTAACCTTATTTTTATACCTTTTTACATCTTAATTTTAATTTACTTTTGCTTTATATATTATTATTATTTTGTTATTATTATAATAACTAATAATTAAAGCATAAATTTAAATAAGTTTAATTATTTACTACTAGCTTAATAATTTATTATTGCTAACTTATTATATATTACGCTATAAAATTATTGTTTTTAGTTTATAATTTAATAATAATATATAAAACGCTAATATTATTTATTTTAAATATTAAACCTATTTATTTATATTATTTATATTATATACGCTACTTTAGCTATTAATTTTATTTTTATTACTTTTATAATTGCTACCTTTATTTTTATTATTTATATAATTATTGCTTTTATTTTATAACTTATTACGCTTATTATAACCTACTTTACTTTATATTAAACAACTTATAATATTAATAACTATGCTTTTATTAATATATACGCTAAGCGTTTGTTTTTTACTTTAGTTTTATTATTTTTAGCTTTATTTTAGCTTTATAGCGCTAACTTATAAGTTTGCTATATATATATAATAATAGCTTTAATATACTTAGTATATTTTTAAATAGTTTTGCTTTATTATTTAGTATAAAATAGCTTTTTATTTAAATTTATATTAGTTTTTTATTATTTTATAATATTTAATATAATTAATTTAATAACCTTTAGTTAATATATATATTATACGCGCTAAATTATATATTTTATTGCTAATAATATATATACTAACTATATTTTATTTTTGCTACTTTTTTTTTTTGCTTTATTTTTTTACTTTATTATTATTTTTTTAAGCACTTATAACCTTATAATTAACTATATTTAATTAAACTTTTATAAATAGCTAGTTTATTATATATGTTTAATTTATATATTAAATAATAACTTGTTTAACTTTTAATAGCTTTTTTTTTTTTAGGCTATATTTTATAACTATATTATATTAGCAATACTTTATATTATTACCGCTTAAAACAGCTTTTTACTACTTTTTATATATTATAATTGCTTTATACTATATTAAGTGCTACTTTAAATAACCTTTATAACATGCTAGTTTATTTTATACGCTAGCATTAAATTTTATTAACTTATATATTGCTTAATTTTTTATATAATATATATTAGGCTTTTAGCTATAAAATTATAAGTTGTTTTATTTATAAGCGTTATATAAATACTTTTATATACTTTATACTATTTAATTAATATAACTATATAGCTTTTTAGCTATATTTTAAATATATATTTTTTTTATTATTAAACATTTTTAATAATAAGTATAGCGCTAATATTAAAGCTAAGTATTAGATTTTTTTAGCGGTTTTATATAATATATTATTTAATATTAACTTATTAAATATTTATATAATAACTTTATATATTGTTATATTTAAATACTTATGCTATTTATATAAATAAGTAGTTATAACACCTAATAAAACAACTATTTTATATTGCTTATATATAACTACTTAATATAAACGCTATAATATAAACATACTTTAATATATTTATATTATAATTTAATATAAAATATAATAAATATATAGTAATAAATATATAATAATTATTTTAAAATAAGTTGAATTTTTTTTATTAATTATATATACTTATAATAACTTTACTTTATTTAAAACCTTTATTAATTAACTAACTTAACCTTAACTTAACTTTAACTTATAAAATATATACTTAATAATAATATTATATAAAACCAATATATAAATTAAAATTATAATACTTAATTTTTACTTAAAATTTTATTTTTTAATTAATTTACTTATGTTTTAAAATATATACTTAATAATAACGTCGTATAAAAACCAATATATAAATTAAAATCGCTACACTTAGTTTTTTACTTAAAATTTTATTTTTAATTAATTTACTTATATTTAAATTTAATTAATATATATATTTAATTATTAACCTTAACCTTAACTTAACTTTAATTTAACTTTAATTTAACTTTAACTTAACCTTAACTTAACTTTAACTTAATTTTAACTTATAAAATATATACTTAATAATAATATATATAAAAACTAGTATATAAATTAAAATTGCTGCACTTAGTTTTTTACTTAAAATTTTATTATTTAATTAATTTACTTATGTTTTAAAATATACGCTTAATAATAACGTTTTATAAAAACAAATATATAAATTAAAATCGCTACACTTTATTTTTACTTAAAATTTTATTTTTTAATTAATTTACTTATGTTTTAAGTTAAATTAATTAATATATTTAATTGCTAACCTTAACCTTAACTTAACCTTAACCTTAACTTAACTTTAACCTTAATTTAACCTTAATTTAACCTTAACTTAACTTTAACTTATAAAATATATGCTTAATAATAACATATAAAAACTAATATATAAATTAAAATTATAACACTTAGTTTTTACTTAAAATTTTATTTTTAATTAATTTACTTATGTTTTAAAATATACGCTTAATAATAACATCGTATAAAAACTAATATATAAATTAAAATCGCTACACCTTAGTTTTTTACTTAAAATTTCATTTTTAATTAATTTATTAATATTTAAGTTTAATTAATATATATATTTAATTATTAACTTTAACCTTAACTTAACCTTAACTTAACTTTAATTTAACCTTAACTTAACCTTAACTTAACCTTAACTTTTAAATATATACTTAATAATAACGTCGTATAAAAATCAATATATAAATTAAAATTATAACACTTAGTTTTTTGCTTAAAATTTTATTTTTAATTAATTTACTTACGTTTAAATTTAATTAATATATATATTTAATTGTTAACCTTAACCTTAACTTAACCCTAACTTAACTTTAACCTTAACTTAACCTTAACTTAACCTTAACTTATAAAATATACGCTTAATAATAACGTCGTATAAAAAACTAATATATAAATTAAAATCGTAACACTTAGTTTTTTGCTTAAAATTTTATTTTCTAATTAATTTACTTATATTTTAAGTTAAATTAATTAAAATATTTAATTTTAAATTAATTTAACTTAAGTAATAAGTTAGTGTTAGTGATTTAAGCTAATAATAACACGACCTTTTAACTAATTTAAGTTAAATTAATTTAAAATACTAGTTAAAATTAATAACGCTTTTTTAGCTTTTTTTATACCTTTTATTACTTTTTTAAATTACTTAACGTTTATATATTAATTATAACAACTTATATATATAACACCTTAAAATACTTGCTATTTAACTATTTTAATTATTTTTAAAACACTTAAATATTTTTTTATTTTTTTGCTTTAACTTTTTATAATTTTATAAAATATAACTAATAACTATATTTTATCCCTTTTTTTTACTTAATACTATATATACCTTTTGCTTTAAACTTAAACCTTTTAATAAACGCTATTTTTTATTACTACGCTATGTTTTATAATAATTACTTTTATTTTACTTATAACTACTAACTTTTTATCGTTTAATTTATTTTTATTTTTTTTATAACATTATTTCTTTTTTTACTACATTACTTTTATTGCCTTTTTTACTACATCTTTTTTTACTACGTTTATAACCTACTTTTAACTTGTTAATATAACTTTTTATATTTATTTTTTTTATATTAATAACACCTTTTTTACCTTTTTACACACTTTATAATTAACTTTTTATTTATCTCTTAGTTTATTACCACTTAAACATATTTTTTATACTTATAAACTTTTATATCGCCTTTTTTACCTTTTATACTTTTACCTTTTTATTATAAACTTTTTTTTTATTTATCTTTTTATTTATCCCTTTATTTATCTTTTTATTTATTTTTTATTTATCTTTTTATTTATTTTATTTATTTTTTTATTTTCTTTTATTTTTTTTATTTATTTTTTATTTGCTTTTTTAATTTATTTAATTAACCGTTTTTTAGCACTTTTTTATTTACCTTTTTATTCTTTTTTTTACCTTTTTCCTACCTTTTTTATACCTTATAAATAATTACTACCTTGCTTTAAAACCTGTTTTACTTAGCTTGCCTGCTTTTTATATATAATTTTATAACCGCTATATTATATTTATATAAATTACCACTTAAATTTATAGCGCATTTACTTTTAACCTTAATATATTTATTATTATAAATACTTACTTATTTTTATACTAATAATTATATAATCTTTTTTTTATATTTATATTTTTAATGTTTATATAAAACTTAATCCTTTTTAACGTTTTTATATATTATTTTACTTTCGCTTAATTATTATAATATATTACTATTTATTTATTTTATTTTACTTACTTTTTTTTTTGCTATTAACCTTTATAACACCACTTTTTTATCTTTTTTTTTATTATATACTATATTATATATTATATATTTATTTATATTATTAGTTTTAAAACCACCGCTTTTACCCGCTTATATCTTTATTAACTATTAAAACGCCACTTTATTTACTAGCTATAACATTGCTATTAAATATATTATTTATATTTACACTTAAATTAACTTTTATAACTATAATATTATTTTCCGCTATACCTTTAATAGCTTACTATTATTTAATATTATATAACATTTATTTATTATAAATTAGTTTAATTATTTTATTGTTACACTTAATTAATAAAATTTATAAAATTAGCTTTTATTGCTATTTTTAACATTATTAACACCACTTACACTTTTTATATAGCTGCTTTACGCTTTATTTTATATAATTAATCCTTACCTTTATATATTATTATTATATATCCGCTTATAATAATAATAATAATATAATTACCACTATTATCCTTTTATTACCTAAACACTATATTAATAATATAAATATTATACTTTTTTTTATTTATTTTTATTACTATTACTACTAAACTCTTTTACTTTATAATTACTTTTAACACTACTTATTACACCTT
Organism: Xylaria hypoxylon; assembly: GCA_902806585.1. NCBI lineage: Eukaryota > Fungi > Ascomycota > Sordariomycetes > Xylariales > Xylariaceae > Xylaria > Xylaria hypoxylon. The sequence goes on from CADCXB010000067.1 coordinate 32,369, forward strand.
TTAAAACTACGCCTTTATTTTTAATATTATTTTTAACTACGCTTATATATTTACTTATTATATTATTTACTACTATGTTTTTTATACCGCTTAAGTTAACGCTATTATTACCTTAATATATTTTTAACTTTTTTATTACTTATTTTATTGTTAATAACATTATTAAAAACTTATGCTATACTTTATTAACTTATTAAAACAACTTATAGTTTTTAAGCGTATTAAATTATAACTTTTATATACTTTGCTTATAAATCTTATTTTTAATTTATAAACTATATTTTATTTATTTATAAGCTGCTATATTTAACTTTGTTTTATTTTACTTTAGCTAGCTATTTTATTATTTATTACTATATTAGCTTTTTTACTACTTATTTTTATTTAATAACTACTTATATACTTATAAAATATTGCTTTAAATATATAATATTATATTAACACCTTTATTTTTACCTTTATATATTATAATATTACCTTTTATATTATATTTATTACCGCTTATATTTTTTATTACTTTATTGTTTATTAACCCGTTTTATTTACTTATACCTTTTTTTGCCTTTTAACCTTTAGCTAAATACGCTAGCAATTACTAACACTTATATTTACCACCTTATACCTTATATACCGCTTTATTAACTTTTTTTTTTTTACTTTTTTTTATTAACCTTTTTAGCTATAACTAAAAACAACCACACCTTTTATTTTGCTAGCAATTATAAATACTTGTATTTTTATGTTTTTTTTTTATTTATATATAATATAACTAATGTTTACTAAAATAACAACGCTAATTATATATAATATACTATTAATACCTTTATCTCTTTTAATAAATATTAATAAATTACTTTTGCTATTTTTTATTATATTTAACCTTTTATAATACTATATTATTATTATTACTAACCTTTTTTAATTAATACTTTATACGCTTTATTTAAGCTGCCCTATTTTAATACCACGTTATTACTACTTTTGTTTTACGCGTTAACTACCTACTTATTATATATACTAATACTAATAATACCTTTTTTAAAACGCTTGCAACTTTTTTTTATATGCTGCCGCCACTTTACTTTTTATTACGCTATTTATTATTTAGCTACTTATATAATAAACCGCTTTTTAACGCTATTTTTTAAACCACCTAGTTTATTATTTATATTAACTTATTTATGCTTTTGCTTAACGTTTTTTTATTACGCTAATTTATTATAAAACTTTATCTTACTTTAGCTTTAACTACGTTATTAACTAATAACCTTTAATTAATTACTAATAACACTATTATATCGTTTATTAATAATACCTTTTAACGCAACTATACCAACGCCTTTTTAATTATGCTATAAATTATTAATTATAACTAGTTAATACTAAACTATTACTACTTATATAATAATATATCTTTATATTAATTAATTACGCTTAATATATTAATTATATTATAAATCTTTTAACTATATATATATAACCATAAAATCACATCTATTAACGTTAACCTTTTATAACTTATATTTATTAACGTTATAAACTAAGTTACTATTACTTTTACCTTTTTAAAATATTATACTACTACCTTTTTAGCTGCTTTTTTTATTAACCTTACTTTTTGCGCCTTTTTTACATCTTAATTTTAGTTTACTTTTGCTTTATATATTACTATTATTTTTGCTATCGTTATAATAGCTAATAATTAAGGCGTAAATTTAAACAGGCTTAATTATTTACCGCTGGTTTAACAACTTATTACTATTAACTTACTATATATCGCGTTGTAAAAATCGTTGTTTTTTAGTTTATAGTTTAATAACAATATATAAAACGCTAATACTATTTGTTTTAAATATTAAACCTGCTTATTTACGCTATTTATATTATATATACTGCTTTAGCTATTAGTTTTATTTTTATTGCTTTTATAGTTGCTATTTTTATTTTTATTGCTTTTATAATTATTGCTTTTATTTTTATAGCTTGCTACGCTTGCTATAACTTGTTTTATTTTATATTAAACAACTTATAATGCTAATAATTATACTTTTATTAATATATATGTTAAGCGCTTATTTTTTACTTTAGTTTTACTATTTTTAGCTTTATTTTAGCTTTATAATATTAACTTATAAGTTTACTATATATATATAATAATACTTTAATATACTTAATATATTTTTAAATAGTTTTGCTTTATTATTTAGTATAAAATAGCTTTTTATTTAAATTTACATTAGTTTTTACTATTTTATAATATTTAATATAGTTAATTTAATAACTTTTAGTTAATATATATATTATATGCACTAAATTATATGTTTTATTAATAATATATATATTAACTATATTTTATTTTTGCTACTTTTTTTTTTTGCTTTGTTTTTTTACTTTATTATTGTTTTTTTAAGCACTTATAACCTTATAATTAACTATATTTAATTAAACTTTTATAAATAATTAGTTTATTATATATGCTTAATTTATATATTAAATAATAACTTAGCTTAGCTTTTAATAGCTTTTTTTTTTTTAGGCTATGTTTTATAACTATATTATATTAGCAATACTTTATATTATTGCTGCTTAAAAACAGCCTTTTGCTACTTTTATATATTATAGTTGCTTTATGCTATATTAAATACTATTTTAAATAACTTTTATAATATATTAATTTGTTTTATATATTAGTATTAAATTTTATTAACTTATATATTACTTAACTTTTTATATAATATATACTAAGCTTTTAGCTATAAAATTATAAGTTGTTTTATTTATAAGCGTTATATAAATGCTTTTATATATTTTATATTATTTAGTTAATATAACTATATAGCTTTTTAATTATGTTTTAAATATATATTTTTTTTATTATTAAACGTTTTTAATAATAAGTATAGCGCTAATATTAAAGCTAAGTATTAGATTTTTTTAGTTTTATATAATATGCCGTTTAATATTAACTTGCTAAATATTTATATAATAACTTTATATATTGCTATATTTAAATACTTATGCTATTTATATAAATAAATAGTTATAGCACCTAATAAAACAACTATTTTATATTGCTTATATATAGCTATTTAATATAAACGCTATAATATAAACATATTTTAATATATTTATATTATAATTTAATATAAAATATAATAAATATATAATAATAAATATATAATAATTATTTTAAAATAAGTTGGAATTTTTTTTATTAACTATATATGCTTATAATAACTTTACTTTATTTAAAACTTTTGCTAATTAACTAACTTAACCTTAATTTAACTTTAACTTATAAAATATATATTTAATAATAATATTATATAAAAACTAATATATAAATTAAAATTATAATACTTAGTTTTTACTTAAAATTTTATTTTTAATTAATTTACTTATGTTTTAAAATATACGCTTAATAATAACGTTATATAAAAACTAATATATAAATTAAAATTACTACACTTAGTTTTTACTTAAAATTTTATTTTTTAATTAATTTACTTATATTTAAGTTTAATTAATATATATATTTAATTATTAACTTTAACCTTAACTTAACCTAACTTAACCCTAACTTAATTTTAACTTAACTTTAACTTAACTTTAACTTATAAAATATATACTTAATAATAATAGCGTATAAAAACCAATATATAAATTAAAATCGCTATATTTAATTTCTTACTTAAAATTTTATTATTTAATTAATTTACTTATGTTTTAAAATATACGCTTAATAATAACGTTTTATAAAACAAATATATAAATTAAAATTACTATACTTTATTTTTTGCTTAAAATTTTATTTTCTAATTAATTTACTTATATTTTAAGTTAAATTAATTAATATATTTAATTACTAACTTTAACCCTAACTTAACCTTAACCTTAACTTAATTTTAGTTTTAACTTAACTTTAATTTAACTTTAATTTAACTTTAACTTATAAAATATATGTTTAATAATAATGTTATATAAAAACTAATATATAAATTAAAATTATAACGCTTAGTTTTTTACTTAAAATTTTATTTTCTAATTAATTTACTTATGTTTTAAAATACACGCTTAATAATAACATCGTATAAAAACTAATATATAAATTAAAATCGCTATATTTAATTTCTTGCTTAAAATTTTATTTTTAATTAATTTACTAACATTTAAGTTTAATTAATATATATATTTAATTGCTAACTTTAACTTAACTTAACTTTAATTTAACCTTAATTTAACCTTAATTTAACTTTAACTTAACCTTAACTTTTAAAATATACGCTTAATAATAATATTATATAAAAATCAATATATAAATTAAAATTATAACACCTAGTTTCTTGCTTAAAATTTTATTTTCTAATTAATTTACTTACGTTTAAGTTTAATTAATACATATATTTAATTGCTAACTTTAACCCTAACTTAACCTTAACTTAACCTTAACCTTAACTTAACCTTAACTTAACTTTAACTTATAAAATACACACTTAATAATAATGTTGCATAAAAAACTAATATATAAATTAAAATCGCAACACTTAGTTTTTTGCTTAAAATTTTATTTTCTAATTAATTTACTTATGTTTTAAGTCGAATTAATTAAAATATTTAATTTTAAATTAATTTAATTTAAGTAATAAGTTAGCGCTAATGATTTAAGCTAATAATAACATAACCTTTTAATTAATTTAAGTCGAATTAATTTAAAAATACTAGTTAGCTTTTTTTTATACCTTTTGCTACCTTTTTAAATTACTTAACGTTTATATATTAATTATAGCAACTTATATATATAATACCTTAAAAACGCTTACTACTTAACCATTTTAATTATTTTTTAAAACGCTTAAACATTTTTTTATATTTTTTTTACTTTAGCCTTTTTATAATTTTATAAAATATAACTAGCAACTATATTTTATTTTTTCCCTTTTATTTAACACTATATATACCTTTTACTTTAAACTTAAACCTTTTTAATAAACGCTATTTTTTATTACTACGCCACGCTTTATAATAACTACTTTTACTTTATTTATAATTGCTAACTTTTTATTACTTAATTTATTTTTATTTTTTTTTACAACATTACCTCTTTTTTTACTACATTACTTTTTACTGCTTTTTTTTTTACCGTATTTTTTTCTACTATATTTATAACTTGCCTTTAGTTTACTAATATAACCTTTTTTATACCTTATATTTTTTTGCATTAGTAACACCTTTTTTCATTTTTTTCGCACGCTTTATAATTAACTTTCTTATTTATTTTTTAGTTTATTATTATTTAAACACACTTTTTTATACTTATAAACTTTTATATCGCTTTTTTTACTTTTTGCGCTTTCGCTTTTTTTATTATAAACTTTTTTTTTTTGTTTGTTTTTTTATTTATCTTTTTATTTGTTTTTTTATCCGTTTTTTTATTTATTTTTTTATTTGTTTTTTTATTTGTTTTTTTATTTATTCTTTTATTTATCTTTTTATTTACTCCTTTAATTTATTTAATTAACCGTTTTTTTAGCATTTTTTTTATCCACTTTTTTTATCCCTTTTTTTTTACCCTTTTTTTTATTTCTTTTTATACTTTATAAATAATTATTGCTTTGCTTTAAAACTTGTTTTGCTTAGCTTGCTTGCTTTTTTATATATAATCTTGTAACTATTACACCGTGCTTATATAAATTACTACTTAAATTTATAGCGCGTTTATTTTTAACTTTAATATATTTATTATTATAAATACCTACTTACTTTTTTATACTAATAACTATATAATCTTTTTTTTTATATTTATATTTTTAATGCTTATATAAAACTTAATTTTTTTTAACGTTTTTGTATACTATTTTACTTTTGCTTAGTTATCGTAATATATTATTATTTGCCTGTTTTATCTTACCTACTTTTTTTTTTCTGCTATTAACTTTTATAACACCGCCTTTTTTATTTTTTTTTTTATTATATACTATTATATTATATACTATATATTTATTTATATTGTTAGTCTTTAAAACTATTGTTTTTTGCTTGCTTATATCTTTATTAATTATTAAAATATTATTTTGTTTACCGGCTATAATATTGCTATTAAATATATTATTTATGTTTACGCTTAAATTAACTTTTATAACTATAATATTGTTTTTTATTATACTTTTAATAGCTTGCTACTATTTAATATTATATAATATTTATTTATTATAAACTAATTTAATTGTTTTATTACTTGCGTTTAATTAATGAAATTTATAAAATTGGCTTTTATTGCTATTTTTAGCGTTATTAATACTATTTACGCTTTTTTATGCGGCTACTTTACGCTTTATTTTACGTAATTAATTTTTGCTTTTATACACTATTATTATATGTTTGCTTATAATAACAACAATAGTATAATTATTACTATTATTTTCTTATTGCTTAAATATTATGCTAGCAATATAAATATTATGCTTTTTTTTTTGCTTGTTTTTATTACTATTATTATTAGGTTTTTTTGCTTTATAATTGCTTTTAACGCCGCTTATTACACCTTTTAAAACTACGCTTTTATTTTTAATATTGCTTTTAATTACGTTTATATATTTATTTGCTATATTATTTACTACTGCGTTTTTTATACCACTTAAGCTAACGCTATTATTACTTTTAATAATACGTTTTTAATTTTTTTTATTACTTGTTTTATTATTAATAACATTATTAAAAACTTATGTTATATTTTATTAACTTATTAAAATAACCTGCGGTTTTTAAGCGTGTTAAACTATAACTTTTATATGCTTTGCTTATAAATTTTATTTTTAATTTATAAATTATATCTTGTTTACTTATAAGCTACTATGTTTAACTTTACTTTATTTTGCTTTGGCCGGCTGTTTTTATTATTTGTTATTATATTAGCTTTTTTTACTACTTACGTTTTTATTTAATAGTTGCTTATATACTTATAAAATATTACTTTAAATATATAATATTATACTAATACTTTTATTTTTACTTTTATATATTATAATATTGCTTTTTATATTATATTTATTACTGCTTATGTTTTTTATTACTTTGTTATCTACTAATTTATTTTGTCCGCTTACGCTTTTTTTTTACCTTTTAACTTTTAACTAAATATATTAGTAATTATTAACACTTATGTTTATTACTTTATGCTTTATATACTACTTTATTAACTTTTTTTTTTGTTTTATTTTTGTTTTTTTATTAACTTTTTTTTAGCTATAACTAAAAATAACTACACCTTTTATCTTATTAGCAACTATAAATATTTTGTTTTTATGCTTTTTTTTTTGTTTATATATAATATAACTAATATTTGCTAAAATAATAACGCTAACTATATATAATATACTACTAATACCTTTATTTTTTTCGGCAAATACTAATAAATTATTTTTTGCTTTTTTATTATGCTTAACCCTTTATAATACTATGTTATTATTACTATTAACCTTTTTTTAATTAATACTTTACGCGCTTTATTTAAGCCGCCTTTGTTTTAGTACTACGTTATTACTACTTTTGTTTTACGCGCTAATTGCCCGCTTGTTATATATACTAACATTAATAACACCTTTTAAAACACCTATAACCTTTTTTTATACGCTATTATCACCTTTGCTTTTTATTACGCTATTTATTGTTTAACTGTTTATATAATAAACTGCTTTTTTAATGCTATTTTTTAAATTACTTAGTTTATTATTTATGTTAACTTATTTATGCTTTTACTTAATACTTTTTTATTGCGCTAATTTATTATAAAATTTTATTTTACTTTAGTTTTAACTATATTATTAACTAATAACTTTTAATTAATTACTAATAATATTATTACGTTATTTATTAATAATACCTTTTAATATAATTATATTAATACTTTTTTAATTATATTATAAATTATTAATTATAACTAGCTTATATAAAACTATTATTACTTATATAATAATATGTTTTTATACTAATTAATTACGCTTAGCGCGTTAATTATATCGTAAATCTTTTAGCTATATATATATAATTATAAAATTATATTTATTAGCGTTAGCTTTTTATAGCTTATATTTATTAACGTTATAAACTAGGTTACTATTATTTTTACTTTTTTAAAATACTATGCTATTGCTTTTTTAGCTGCTTTTTTTATTAACTTTACTTTTTATACCTTTTTTATGTTTTAGTTTCGGTTTACTTTTGCTTTATATACTACTATTATTTTTATTGTCGTTATAATAGCTAATAACTAAGGCGTAAATTTAAATAAGCTTAACTATTTACTACTAGCTTAATAACTTATTATTGCTAACCTACTATATATTACACTATAAAAATCGTTGTTTTTTAGTTTATAGTTTAATAATAATATATAAAACGCTAATACTATTTGTTTTAAATATTAAACCTATTTATTTACGCTATTTACGTTATATATATTGCTTTAGCTATTAGTTTTATTTTTATTGCTTTTATAATTATTGCTTTTGTTTTTACTACTTATATAATTATTGCTTTTATTTTTATAGCTTATTACGCTTATTATAACCTACTTTGCTTTATATTAAATAACTTATAATGCTAATAATTATGCTTTTATTAATATATACACTAAGCGCTTGTTTTTTACCTCGGTTTTACTGTTTTTAATTTTGTTTTAGCTTTATAACATTAACTTATAAGTTTGCTATATATATATAATAATAGCTTTAATACACTTAATATATTTTTAAATAGTTTTACTTTACTACTTAGTATAAAATAGCTTTTTATTTAAATTTATACTGGTTTTTTACTATTTTATAATATTTAATATAGCTAATTTAATAACTTTTAGCTAATATATATGCTATATATACTAAATTATATATTTTATTACTAATAATATATATGTTAACTATATTTTATTTTTGCTGCTTTTTTTTTTTCTTTTATTTTTCTTTACTTTGTTATTATTTTTTAAGCACTTATAAGTTTATAATTAATTATATTTAGTTAAACTTTTATAAATAGCTAACTTATTATATGCGCTTAACTTATATATTAAATAATAAGTTTACTTAGCTTTTAATAGCTTTCTTTTTTTTTTAGGCTATGTTTTTTAATTATATTATATTAATAATACTTTATGTTATTACTCATTAAAAAACGGCTTTTTTGCTACCTTTTTATATATTGCAGTCGCTTTATATTATATTAAGTGCTACTTTAAATAACTTTTATAATACGTTGGTTTGTTTTATATGCTAGCATTAAATTTTATTAACTTATATATCGCTTAACCTTTTTATATAATATATACTAAGCTTTTAGCTATAAAATTATAAGTTGTTTTATTTATAAACATTATATAAATGCTTTTATATACTTTATATTATTTGGTTAATATAACTATATAGCTTTTTTAGCTATATTTTAAATATGCATTTTTTTTTATTGTTAAATATTTTTAATAATAGGTATAGCGCTAACATTAAGGCTAGGTATTAAATTTTTCTAGCGGTTTTATATAATATACCGTTTAATACTATTAGATATAAGCGATGTTATATAAGGTGGTTTAATTAATGTATTCATATATATTGTTATTATGTGTTATATGTAATTATAACTACGTATCTAGTGTAAAACCTAGATATAACTAACTTAATAAAGTGTTTAAAGGTATACCCTTTTATTGCTAGTGATTTAATTTAATGTAATATTATCCTTATATTTAACATACCTTTTTAGGAATCACTTTTTAAGAAGGAATTTCTACACCTAACTTTTAATTATTTATTAATTTGATTTTTTTTTAATTAAGAAGTCTTTTAATAAATTTTAATTATTATTATATATTTTTTAAGGTTTTTGTTGTTTTTGAGACTTTTTAATATTAACAAGGCTTAATTATATTAAAAGGTTTTTATTTTTTTTTAAAAGTGCTTTAATTAAACTATTTGCGATTATATTATTTATAAGGATATATTTTACTTATAAGGTTTAATTTAAAACTTTTAACGTAATTAATAATTATAAATATTAATATAGCAAAGCTTAATTTAAAACAGCGGTATTTTTAGTTACTAAACTAATAGTTTACTAGTTATTACACTAAATTTAAATTTGTTTATTATTTAGTATAACACTTAGTTTTTAATTAATTAACTAATAAATATAGCTTTTTAGCAAAGGTAAATAGCTTAGCTTTTATAGTTAATATAATAATAATGTTTTGCTTATTAGCTTTTTATCTAATAACTTTACTAAATAATACTATTATATAAGCTTAAAAGCTCTTTTAATTAATAGTGTTATTAGTAAATAAAAAGTTGCTAGCTATAATAAACTTATTTTGTTTTTAAACTATAAAGCATAGTATTAAGTTTAAAGTAAGTACTTAAAAGTTAATTAGCTATATTATAATGCTTTAGTTTTAAATTAAAGTTAAATTTTAAAAGCTTAAATACATTAAAAGCTATATTTAAACAGGTAATAATAGTAGCATATATAATTGATTTTATCTTTTTAATAGCTATAAATCTTTTGTTTTGTTACTATTTTACTATAAGGTTTAGTTTTTAGTTTTTATAAGGTAGTGCTAAAGTAAGTAACTTAAAACTTTATAACTTAATAATCTTTTAATATATAAAAATTATAACAACTAAATTAATCTTTTTTGCGATCTTAAATAATTTTAATACCAAAAACTATTATAAGTTTTTTTTAGTTATTTAGTAGTAATATTTAAGCTTATAAATAGCTTTTAAGCAATAATTATGTTTGCTTTTTAATAAGCGAAAATTATATTATTAATATATATAAAAATTAATACTTTCTTAAAATAACAACAAAGTTTATAAAAAACAAGTTAATATCTTATATTTTTAAAAGTTTTAGTTAGTTTTTTTTTATAGCAAAAGTAATTTTTAAAACTATATAAAGCTTAAAGTAGTTTAAAGACTATTAAAGGTTTATAGTAGCTAAGTAGCATTTTTTATATATTTCTTTATTAAATATTACATTAATAAAAGCATTAACTATATTATATTATTTAAGTTTAAAGTTAAACTTAGTAGCAATAGCTATAAGTATTTTAAATAATTGCTTTATAAATATAAAAGCATAGGTATTTTTTCTTGTTTATAAGTTGTTAGTTTTTTTTATACTATAAGCCTAGCTTTATTTTTTAATAATAACTATATTTATTAAACTTATAAATATATACTTATATATAATTAAAAGTTAGTTTTTTTTAGTAATATATATATTAACTTTTACTAAGTATTTATTTTTTATAACCTTATAAGTAAGATTTCTTAGCTTGTTTAAAGTAGTTTTTTATAAAATAAACTTATAAATCTTTATATTATTTAAAAATAAAAGTAGATCTCAACGATAAATTTTTTCTTTTTATAAAGTAGCTGTTTTAAACTTACTTTTAAAAAATAAATATAGTTAATATATTAACAAAAAAAAATAAAATTATAAAAAATTTATAAAAATTTACTATAGCGTAAAAAATACCGTTATATTAATTAAAAATTTATAAAATTTAAGCCTTTAAAAAATCTTTATTAGTTTATTATTTAAAAATATAATAAATATAAGTTTATTATTTTAGTAGAATTTAGTTTGCTACTAAGGTAATATTAAAGTCTTTTTAAAACTTAGCTTTATTAGCTTTACTTACTAGTATATTATGCTATAACTTTGTAATATATAAGCGTTTATATTAAATATAGCTTTTTAGCAACTTTTACGTGCTATAACTTTAAAAAGTTGCATTAAAGCTTGCTTTAAACCTTAAAGTTAAATTAAGCAATCTAATAGTTTTTATAAGATTTTTTTTTTAGCTAGCATCTTTAATTATAGCGCTAAAAAAAGCATAGTTTATTAAAAATTTAAAAGGTATAAAATAAAAAGCAAAAATTGCTTTAATATAAAAGTAATTAATTTTTTTAAGCTTACTTATATTTTTATTCTTACTTTTTTTAATATTTACTTTATTTATATCTCTTTTAATAAAATTAATAAGTTTATAAACTTTATAGTCTTTATAAAAATTAGTTATAAACTTATTAATAGTATTTAAAAATATTTAGTTTAAAGATATTTTAGCTAATAAAGCTTTAAATTTTTTATTAGTAATTTAAAAAAAGTTGTTTTTTAATTTATTTAAGTTTTTTAAAAAAGTACTTTTTTTATTAAATATAACGTTTTTAATAATAATAACTTTATTAGTTTTAAGTAGCCAAATTCTATAAGTAGTAAAAAATTAATAACTAACTAAGTAGCTAATCTAAGCTTTAAAATTAAGCTTTCTTTATTTCTTTTACTTTTTTTAAGCAGTAAATATTATAGCATATACTTTATATTTATATACTTTTAAATAAAATAAAATAAATATCTTATTTTGTTTAATAATGCCGTTTTATAGTTAAAAGTAAAAATAAAACTTTTTATATAAAGTTTTTTAGTTAAAAATATATTTAGGTACTTTGTTATATAAATAAACAGCCGCTTTAACTATTTCTACTTATAAATAGGTAAATAATTTGCATTTGTTTTTTATTAATTTTACTTTTTACTTAATTACTCCTTTTATTTTTTTAGCTTCTTTATTTAAGTTTTAAGTGTTAGGTAGTAATACTTTAAACATTATTTTTTTAGTATTTTAAAAATATTATGCAAGTTTTAATATTTTATTAAAGTTTAATATTATTTTATTATTATATTTTATAATTAACACTTTTATTTTATAATAATTTTATAAGTGTTTAATTAAGTAATTAAAAGCTATAACAATTAAAAAGGCTTTCCGATTTATAAAGTAGTAATTAAAAGTAAATCTTAAGTAGTAATTTATAGCTAGTATTATATACTACTTATTTTTATTATTTTTTAAAGGTTTTTATAGTTATAAAAGTCAATAGCTAGTTTTATGCCTACTTATATAAGCTTTTTTTGGCAATCAATTAATTTAACAGGTAATTTTTAATATTACATATACTTTATATTAAGTAGTCTTTATTTTATTGCTTTTATTAAAAGCTTGGTAGATTTTACCCTTTAAGATAAAAATACTAAATATCATAATGCTTTTAGTTTTAAGTATTTTATTTATAAGTTACTATTTAAAAGGTTACCTTAACAATAGCTTTTTATATAAAAGTTTAATTTGTTTTATTTAATATAAAACAATAATTTATTAAAAATATAAATAAATATTTTATTATAAATTAATTATATTTATTTTATAAACAGTTATAAAGTTAAGCTGTTTTTTCTAAAGTAGTTAATAAATAGTTTGTTATTTTACTAGCATCTTAGTTAGTTAAGCACTTAAAAAATACAAAGTTTGCGGCTATAATTAGGTAATATATTATGTTATATAACTTATATACCTTTGGTTTTTAAGGCTTTAGATTTTAATGTTTATTTTTTAAATTTTTTAATTGGTATAATACCATTTTTATATATATTATATCGTTTAAATTAAAAGGTCGAAAGTTTAAAACTTCTAATCTTATTAAAAATATATAATATAGTTTTTAAATTAAAAATAGCTAAATTTTTAGTTGGTAAGTAGTTAAACTTGTTAGCTTGTTTTTATTATAAAAGTAGTTTATGCTTTTTTTTGTAGTTAATTATTATAACTTGGTTTTTTTCTTAGGTTTTTTAATTTAAAACTATTTAATTTTTTTGCTAGTTTAGCGTCTTTTTTTATTTGCTTTTAGACAAGGCCTTAGACCGTTTTATTAAAGGTAAAATTTTAAAAGCTAGTTTTAAGAATATATACTAGTATTTCTTTAGTAAATATGCTTATAAGCAAAGCTTATAGTTTATAGTTGATTTTATAGTATTAGTTTGATGTTTTTGGCGGCACTTTTGATTGCTTTTTGTTTTTTTGCGTATATTTTTTTAGAAGATTTTTTATTTTGTTAGTTGGTAGTAGTTTTAATTTATTTACTTTTATTAAGTTTTTTGCTTGATTAGTTTTTTTAAATATATAGAATAATCTCTTATATATTTTTCTTTTAATACCTTTAGCTTTATAAGATAAAAAGTATATATTTGCTTTTTTTTAAATTTGCTGTAATTTTAAAGTAATTTAGTATACCTTTTTTATTTTTGCTTTTAAATTTAATAAAAAACGTTATTTAGTTTAAGTAAGCATCTTTTAGTGCTTTTTAAATTAGTTATAATATTATAAAGTTTCATTAGATTTATTACTTTATACTTAATTGCTATTACAAGCTTTTTTTTATTTTGTTGCTTAAGATCTTAGATTTTTAAGTAGTTATTTTATAATATTGTTTATAAAATTCTTGTAATTAAGTTTAACTTAATGCTTAAGTATTTTTTTAAAGTGTAGCTAATAATATTAAGTTTTTTATACTATATATTTAAAGTGTTTATTAGTTTAAATATAATATTTTTATAGTTTTTAAAACTGTTTTTAATATTTAGTTTTTAATTTGGTTTATTGTTTTAGTTAAGTTTTAAAATTTTTATATTTAGGTATTATAATTGTTTAAGTTAATACTAAAACAAATCGTTTTATTAAAGTTATTTTAAATACTATTTATAAAGCTTTTAATAAATTAATTAAGTTACTATTTAATATTATTAATAATTAAGTTAATTAACTTAAAGTATTTATAGCTTTTAAATAATTACTAATCTTTAGCATAATTAGTTATTAAAGCCAAAAAATTTATTTATTTTTTTTAAAGTAATATATACCTATATATTTAAAGCTAACTGCTTTACTTTAAAACTTTTGTTTAAGATTTAAAGTTTGTTAGCTTTGCTAAAAATATTTTTGTTGTTAATTAATTGATTTTAATATAATAATCACTTAATTAAGCTATAGCTTTTTAATTTAATAAGTATAATATATAATAAGACTTTTAATTATTAAATATAAGCGATATTATATAAAGTAATTTAGTTAATATATTTATATATGTTATTATTATATGTTATATATAATTATAACCGCATATTTAGTATAAAACCTAGATATAACTAACCTAATAAGGTGTTCAAAGGTACACCTTTATCGCTGGTGATTTAACTCAATGTGGTATTATCCTTATATTTAACAAATACTAACTTGTTAAATATTTATATAATAACCTTATATTGCTACATTTAAATACTTATGTTATTTATATAAATAAGCGGTTATAACACTTAGTAAAACAATTATTTTATATTGCTTATATATAGCTACTTAATATAAACGCTATAATATAAATATACTTTAATATACTTATATTATAATTTAGTGTAAAATATAATAAATATATAGTAATAAATATATAATAATTATTTTAAAATAAATTGATTTTTTTATTAACTATATATCTTATAATAACTTTACTTTATTTAAAACTTTTATTAATTAACTAATTTAACTTTAATTTAATTTTAATTTATAAGATATATGCTTAATAATAATATTATATAAAAACCAATATATAAATTAAAATTATAATATCTAGTTTTTTACTTAAAATTTTATTTTCTAATTAATTTACTTATGTTTTAAAATATACGCTTAATAATAACGTTGTATAAAAAACTAATATATAAATTAAAATCCTACACCTAGTTTTCTACTTAAAATTTCATTTTTAATTAATTTACTTATATTTAAGTTTAATTAATATATATTTTAATTGTTAACTTTAACTTTAACTAACTTTAACAACTTTAACTTAACTTTAACTTAACTTTAACTTAACTTTAATTTAACTTTAATTTAATTTTAACTTATAAAATATATGCTTAATAATAATAGCGTATAAAAACCGGTATATAAATTAAAATTACTATACTTAGTTTTTTGCTTAAAATTTCGTGTTTAATTAATTTACTTATGTTTTTAAGATATATAATAACGTTTTATAAAAACAAATACATAAATTAAAATCGTTGCATTTTATTTCACAGCTAAAATTTCATTTTTAATTAATTTACTTACGTTTTAAGTTAAATTAATTAATATGTTTAATTGCTAACTTTAACCTTAACTTAACTTTAATTTAACCTAACAATTTTAACATAAAATATATGTAATAATAATATCGCATAAAAAACCAATATATAAATTAAAATTACGACACTTAGTTTTTACTTAAAATTTTATTTTCTAATTAAT
>CADCXB010000068.1:0-36481 GCA_902806585.1 Xylaria hypoxylon
ATAACCCTAATATAAAATATAATAAATATATAATAACCCTAAATATAACCCTAACCCTAATTATTTTAAAATAACTTAGAATTTTTTTTATTAATTATATATACTTATAATAATTTACCTTATTTAAAACTTTATTTAATTAATTAATTTAACTTTAACCAACTTTTAATCATAAAATATATGTAATAATAATATTATATAAAAAAACAATATATAAATTAAATTATAACATTTGGTTTTTTTGCTTAAAATTTTATTTTCTAATTTATTTACGTTTTAAAATGCACGCTTAATAATAACGTCGTATAAAACTTAATATATAAATTAAAATCCGCTATGCCTAGTTTTTTGCTTAAAATTTTATTACCTAATTAATTTATTTATATTTAAGTTTAATTAATATATATATTTAATTATTAACTATTTTTAATTAACAACTTAACTTTAACAACTTTAACTTAATTTTAATTTAATTTTAACTTAATTTTAATTTAACTTTTACTTATAAAATATAATACTTA
Source organism: Xylaria hypoxylon (assembly GCA_902806585.1). Lineage (NCBI taxonomy): Eukaryota > Fungi > Ascomycota > Sordariomycetes > Xylariales > Xylariaceae > Xylaria > Xylaria hypoxylon. The sequence goes on from CADCXB010000068.1 coordinate 522, forward strand.
ATAATAATATCGTATAAAAACAATATATAAAATTATAACATAGTTTTTTTTTACTTAAAATTTTATTATTTAATTAGTTACTTATGTTTTTAAAATACACGCTTAATAATAACGTCTTATAAAAACAAATATATAAATTAAAATTACTACACTTTATTTTTGCTTAAAATTTTATTTTTAATTAATTTATTTATGTTTAAAGATTAAATTAATTAATATATTTAATTACTAACTTTAACTTTAACTTAACCTTAACCTTAACTTAACTTTAATTTTTAATTAACCTTAACTTAACATAATTTAATTTTAACTTATAAGATATATGCTTAATAATAACGTTATATAAAAAAACCAATATATAAATTAAAATTATAACGCTTAGTTTTTTACTTAAAATTTCATTTTTAATTAATTTACTCACGTTTTTAAAATGCGCAATAATAATATTGTATAAAAGTAATATATAAATTAAATCGCCGCACCACAATTTTTTTTACTTAAAATTTTATTTTCTAATTAATTTACTTAACATTTAAGTTTAATTAATATATATATTTAATTACTAACCTTAACCTTAACAATCTTAATTTAACTTTTAACTTAACCTTAATTTAACCTTAATTTAACTTTAACTTTTAAAATATACACAATAATGTTGCATAAAAAATTAATATATAAATTAAAATTATAACACCTAGTTTTTTGCTTAAAATTTTATTTCTAATTAATTTACTTACGTTTAAGTTTAATTAATATATATATTTAATTGTAACCTTAACTCTAACTTAACTTTAACAACCTTAACCTTAACTTAACCTTAACAACTTTAACTTATAAAATATATATAGCAATAATAACGTCGCATAAAAACTAATACATAAATTAAAATCGCAACATAGTTTTGCTTAAAATTTTATTTTCTAATTAATTTACTTATATTTTAAGTTAATTAATTAAAATATTTAATTTTAAATTAATTTAACCTAAGTAATAAGTTAGCGCTAGTAATTTAAGCTAATAATAACATAACTTTTTCAACTAATTTAAATTAAATTAATTTAAAATACTTGTTAAAAAATAATTTTATTTTATTAAATTAATTATAAAACCTTTAACATAAATTATTACTTTTATTTTTACCTTATTATTGTTTTTATATATCTTATTTACTAACGGTATAACCTTATATCTCTTTTTTTCTACGACAACCTTTTTCCTTTATTAACTTTTAACCTTTTTTTATTTTACCTTTTTGTTGCTAACTATTATATAACTAATCTTTTTATTACTATATATAAAAACTAATAACGCTTTTTAGCTTTTTTTTATACTTTTTACTACTTTTTAAATTGCTTAATGTTTATATCTTAATTATAATAACTTATATATATAACACCTTAAAAACGCTTGCTACTTAACCGTTTTAATTATTTTTTAAAACCTTAAACATTTTTTATGTTTTTTGCTTTAGCTTTTTATAATCTTATAAAATATAACTAATAACTATATTTTATTTTTCTCTTTTTTAACATTATATATACCTTTTACTTTAAACTTAAACTTTTTTAATAAACGCTATTTTTTACTATTATATTACGCTTTATAATAACTGCTTTTGCTTTGCTTATAACTATTAACTTTTTATTACCTAATTTATTTCTATTTTTTTGCAACATTGTTTCCTTTTTACTACATTATTTTTTACCGCCTTTTTTACCGCATTTTTTTTACTACGTTTATAACCTACCTTTAGCTTCTTAATATAACCTTTTTTACCTTATATCCCTTTATATTAATAACACCTTTTTCACTTTTTTACGCTTTATAATTAACTTTTTATTTATTTTTTAGTTTATTACTACTTAAACACACTTTTTTATGTTATAAACTTTTATATCGCTTTTCCACCTTTTACGCTTTTGCTTTCTTTGCTATAAACTCTCTCTTTTATTTATTTTTTATTTATCCTTTATTTGTCTTTTATTTATCCCTTTATTTGTTTTTATTTATCCTTTTATTTATCCTTTATTTGCTTTTTTATTTATTTAATTAACCGTTTTTAGCACCTTTTTATTCACCTTTTTATCCCTTTTTTTTACCCTTTTTTACCTTTTTTATACTTTATAAATAATTACCGCTTTTACTTTAAAACTTATTTTATAGCTTGCCTGCTTTTTACGTATAATTTTATAACCGCTATATTAACTTATATAAATTACTACTTAAATTTATAATATTTACTTTTAACTTTAATATGTTTATTATTATAAATACCTGTTACCTTTTTATATTAACTATATAATTTTTTTTTTATATTTATATTTTTAATGCTTATATAAAACTTAATTTCTTTTAACGTTTTTATATACTACTTTATTTTTGTAGCTATTATAATATATTATTTATTTATTTTTTATTACTTACTTTTTTTTTTTTGCTATTAACTTTTATAACACTACTTTTTTATTTTTTTTTATTATATACTGCTATATTATATACTATATATTTGTTTATATTATTAGTCTTTAAAACTACTGCTTTTTACTTGCTTATATCTTTATTAACTATTAAAACCTACTTTATTTCTAGCTATAACGTTATTATTAAATATACTATTTATATTTACGCTTAAATTAACTTTTATAACTATAATATTATTTTTACTATACCTTTAAAGCAATTACTACTATTTAATATTATATAATATTTATTTATTATAAATTAGTTTAACTATTTTATTACTTACGCTTAATTAATAAAATTTATAAAACTAACCTTTTATAGTTTTGCGTTATTAACACCATTTACGTTTTTTATATAGCCGCTTTTACGCTTTATTTTATATAATTAATTTTACTTTTATATATTATTACTATATGTTTACTATAATAATAACAATAATATAATTACTTACTATTATTCCTTTATTACTAAATATTATCTTAGCAATATAAATATTATGCTTTTTTCGCTTATTTTTATTACTACTACTAAACTTTTTTGCTTTATAATTGCTTTTAACGCTACTTATTATACCTTTTAAAACTACGCCTTTATTTTAATATTGCTTTTAATTACGCTTATATATTTACTTCTATATTATTTACTACCATATTTTTATACCGCTTTAAGCTAACGCTATTATTGCTCTTTAATAATATATTTTTAACCTTTTTATTACTTGTTTTATTATTAACAATATTATTAAAACTTATGCTATATTTTATTAACTTATTAAAACAACCTATAGTTTTAGGTATATAAACCGCGATTTTATATGTTTTGTATAAATCTTATTTTTAATTTATAAACTATATCTTGTTTACTTATAAGTTATTATATTTAACCCGTTTTTATCTTTAGCAGCTAACCGTTTTTATTGTTTATTACTATATTAGCTTTTTTTACCGCTTATATTTTTATTTAGTAATTATATATACTTATAAAATATGCTTTAAATATAATATTATATTAACACCTTTATTTTTACTTTTATATGTTATAATATTGCCTTTTTATATTATATTTATTATTATTTATATTTTTATTGCTTTTTATTTACTAACTTATTTTATTTGCTTGCGTTTTTTTGCTTTTTAACTTTTAACTAAATACGCTAGCAATTATTAATCTTATATTTGCTACCTTATACCTTACGCACCACCTTATTAACTTTTTTCTTGTTTTGCTTTTATTTTTTATTAACCTTTTTTAGCTATAACTAAAATAACTACACCTTTATCTTATTAGCAACTATAAATACCTTATTTTTATATTTTTTTTTTATTTATATATAATATAACTAATATTTATTAAAATAATAACGCTAACTATATATAATATATTATTAATACTTTTACCTCTTTTAATAAATATTAATAAATTACTTTTACTTTTTTATTATATTTAACTTTTTATAATATTATGTTATTATTATTACTTAACTTTTTTTAATATACCTTATATGCTTTACTTAAGCCGCCTTTATTTAATACTATACTATTATTACTTTTTTTTATTTTATATCTTACGCCTAATTATATATATTAATATAATAATACTTTTTAAAACAACTTAACCTCTTTTTATATACTACTGCTACTTTTACCTTTTTATTACGCTATTTATTAGCTACTTATATAATAAACTACTTTTTAACGTTATTTTTAAACTACTTAGTTTATTATTTATATTAACTTATTTATGCTTTTATTAACGCTTTTTATTATACTAATTTATTATAAAACTTTATTTGCTTTAGTTTTAGCTATATTATTAACTAATAACTTTTAATTAATTACTAGTAATATTATTATATTATTTATTAATAATACCTTTTAGCACAATTATATTAATGCTTTTTAATTATATTATAAATTATTAATTATAACTAGCTTATATAAAACTATTACTATTTATATAATAATATATTTTTATATTAATTAATTACATAATATATTAATTATATTATAAATCTTTTAGCTATATATATATAACTATAAAATTATATTTATTAGCGTTAACTTTTATAACTTATATTTATTAATATTATAAACTAGGTTATTATTACTTTTATTTTTTAAAATATTATACTACTGCTTTTTAGCTGCTTTTTTTTATTAACTTTATTTTTATACCTTTTTTACGTTTAGTTTAGTTTATTTTGCTTTATATATTACTATTATTTTTGCTATTATTATAATAGCTAATAACTAAAGCATAAATTTAAACAAGCTTAACTATTTACTCTAGCTTAATAACTTATTATTATAACTTATTATATATTACGCTATAAAAATTATTATTTTTTAGTTTATATTTAATAATAATATATAAAACGCTAATACTACTTATTTTAAATATTAAACTTATTTATTTATATTATTTATACTATATACGCTACTTTAGCTATTAGTTTTATTTTCTTTACTTTTATAGTTGCCGCCTTTATTTTTATGCTTTTTATAATTATGCCTTTATTTTTATAGCTTGTTATCTTCTTATAACTTACTTTATTTTATTAAACAACTTATAATACTAATAATTATATTTTATTATATATATACTAAGCGCTTGTTTTTACCTTAGTTTTATTATTTTTAGCTTTATTTTACTTTATAGCCAACTTATAAGTTTATTATATATATATAATAATAGCTTTAATATACTTAATATATTTTTAAATAGTTTTATTTTACTACTTAGTATAAAATAGCTTTTTATTTAAATTTATACTAGTTTTTTTGTTTTATAATATTTAATATAATTAATTTAATAACCTTGCTAAGTATATATATTATACGCGTAAATTATATGTTTTATTACTAATAATATATATGTTAACTATATTTTATTTTTGCTGCTTTTTTTTTTTGCTTTTTTTTTGCTTTATTTTCTTTATTTTATTATTATTTTTTAAGCACTTATAACTTTATAATTAATTATATTTAGTTAAACTTTTATAAATAGCTAGCTTATTATATGCTTAACTTATATATTAAATAATAACTTAGCTTAGCTTTAATAGCTTTTTTTTTTTTAGGCTATATTTTATAACTACGTTATATTAATACTTTATATTATTACTACTTAAAAAACACTTTTTTATTACTTTTTATATATTATAGTACTTTATACTTATTAAGTGCTACTTTAAATAACCTTTTATAATATATTAGTTTATTTTATATGCTAGCATTAAATCTTATTAACTTATATATTACTTAACCTTTTTTATATAATATATATTAAGCTTTTAGCTATAAAATTATAAGTTGTTTTATTTATAAGCGTTATATAAATGCTTTTATATACTTTATATTATTTAGTTAATATAATTATATAACTTTTTTAGCTATGTTTTAAATATATATTTTTTTATTATAAACGTTTTAATAATAAGTATAGCGCTAATATTAAAGCTAAATATTAGATTTTTTAGCGGTTTATATATATATTGTTAATACTAACTTATTAAATATTTATATAATAACTTATATATTACTATATTTAAATACTTATACTATTTATATAAATAAATAGTTATAACATAATAAAACAACTATTTTATATTTATTATATATAGCTACTTAATATAAACGCTATAATATAAATATACTTTAATATATTTATATTATAATTTAATATAAAATATAATAAATATAGTAATAAATATATAATAATTATTTTAAAATAAGTTAAAATTTTTTTTTGTTAATTATATATCTTATAATAACTTTACTTTATTTAAAACTTTTTATTAATTAACTAACAATTTTAATTTAATTTTAACTTATAAAATATACTTAATAATAATATTGCATAATAATATATAAATTAAAATTATAACACTTAGTTTTGCTTAAAATTTTATTTTTAATTAATTTACTTATGTTTTAAAATATACGCTTAATAATAACGTTATATAAAAAATTAATATATAAATTAAAATCGCTATACCAGTTTTACTTAAAATTTTATTTTTTAATTAATTTATTTATATTTAAGTTTAATTAATATATATATTTAATTATTAACTTAACTTTAATTTAACCTTAATTTAACTTTAACTTAACTTTAACTTAACAACTTAACTTTAACTTAACTTTAATTTATAAAATATACGCTTAATAATAATAGTATATAAAAAAACTAATATAAATTAAAATTGCTATATTTAATTTCTTATTTAAAATTTCATTATTTAATTAGTTTATTTATGTTTTAAGATATACAGCAATAATAACGTTTTATAAAAATAAATACATAAATAAAATTACTACACTTTTATTTTTTGCTTAAAATTTTATTTTTAATTAATTTACTTATATTTTAAGTTAAATTAATTAATATATTTAATGTAACCTTAACTTAACTTAACGCCTTTAACAACCTTAATTTTAACTTATTTTAATTTAATCTTAACTTAACTTTAATTTATAAAATATATATAATAATAATATTACATAAAAAACTAATATATAAATTAAAATTATAACACTTGGTTTTTATTTAAAATTTTATTTTAATTAATTTACTTACGTTTAAAATATACGCTTAATAATAATATCGCATAAAACCAATATATAAATTAAAATCAACGCAACGGTTTTTTACTTAAAATTTTTATTTCTAATTAATTTATTAACATTTAGGTTTTAATTAATATATATATTTAATTGCTAACATAACCCTAACAACCAACAACTTTAACCCTAATTTAACTACTATAACCTTAACTTTTAAAATGCACGCAATAATAACGTTATATAAAAAAATTAATATAAATTAAAATTATAACACTTAGTTTTATAGCAAATTTCATTTAATTAATTTACTTATATTTAAGTTTAATTAATATATATATTTTAATTATTAACCTTAACCAACTTAAACCAATAACTTTAACTTTAACTTAACTTTAACTTAACTTTAACTTATAAAATACACGCAATAATAATATTATATAAAAAACAATATATAATTAAATTATAACACTAGTTTCTTTTGCTTAAAATTTCATTTTTTAATTAATTTACTATGTTTAAGTTAAATTAATTAAGATATTAATTATAATTAATTTAACTTTAAGTAATAGGTTAGCGCTAATTGATTTAAGCTAATAATAGCATAACCTTTTAATTAATTTAAGTTAAATTAATTTAGGAATATTAGTTAGCTATTATAATATATTATTATTTTTTTTTTCGTTATTAACCATAACACCGCTTTTTTTATCTCTTTCCTTTATTATATATTACTATATTATATACTATATATTTATTTACGTTATTAGTCTTTAAAACCACCGCTTTTTACCCGCTTATATTATCTTTATTAACTATTAAACAACTACTTTATCCGCTAGTATAATATCACTATTAAATATACTATTTATATTTACCGCCATTAACTTTATAATTATAATATTATTTTCTACTATATTTTTAATAACCTGCTATTATTTAATATTATATAACACATTTATATAATTTAACTATTTTATTACTTACGCAATTAATAAAATTATAAAATTAACCTTTATTAACATCTTTAGTATTAACCTACATTACACTTTTTTATATAGCTACCTTATGTTTTATTTTATATAATTAATCCTTGCCTTTATATACCATTATTATATATTTTTCTAATAATAATAATAATTATAATTATATTATTATCTTTTATTACTTAAACTATTATGTTAATAATATAAATATTATGCTTTTTTTTCCGCTTTTATTTTATTATTACTACTACTAAGCTTTTTGCTATAATTACTTTTAACACTATATTACACCTTTTAAAACTACGCTTTTATTTTTAATATTGCTTTTAACTACGTTTATATATTTACTATATTATTTACTACTATATTTTATATTATTTAAGTTAACGCTATTATTACCTAACAATATATTTTTAACCTTTTATTACTTATTTTATTACTAACATTATTAAAACTTATGCTACGCTTTATTAACTTATTAAAACAATTATAGTTTTAAGCGTATTAAACTATAACTTTTATATATTTTGCTTATAAATTTTATCTTTAATTTATAAACTATATTTTTATTTACTTATAAGCTGCTATATTTAACCTTGCTTTATTTTGCTTTAACTAGCTATTTTTATTATTTATTATTATATTAGCTTTTTACCGCTTATATTTTTTAATAGCTACTATATACTTATAAAATATTACTTTAAATATATAACATTATATTAACACCTTTTATTTTTACCTTTATATATTATAATATTACCTTTTATATTATATTTATTACTGCTTATATCTTTTATTACTTTGTTTATTAACTATTTTATTCTTTACGCTTTTTTTGCTTTTTAACCTTTAATTAAATATAGCTAGCAATTATTAATACTTATATTTACTACCTTATACTTTATATACCACCTTATTAACTTTTTTTTATTTTACTTTTATTTTTATTAACCTTTTTTTAGCTATAACTAAAACAACTATACCTTTTATTTTGTTAATAACTATAAATACTTTATTTTTTACGCTTTTTTTTTATTTATATATAATATAACTAATGTTTATTAAAATAATAACGTTAACTATATATATAATATATTATTAATACCTTTACTTTTTTAATAAATATTAATAAATTACTTTTTACTTTTTATTATGCTTAACCCTTTATAATACTATATTATTATTATTATTAACCTTTTTAATTAATACCTTACGCGCTTTATTTAAGCTACCTTTATTTTAATACTACCTTATTACTACTTTATTTTTATATGTTAACTACTTCTTTATTATATATATTAATACTAATAATACCTTTTAAAACGCTTATAACCTTTTTTTATATACTATTATTACTTTTGCTTTTTATTACGCTATTTATTATTTAGCTGCTTATATAATAAACTGCTTTTTTAACGCTATTTTTTAAACTACTTAGTTTATTATTTATATTAACTTATTTATGCTTTTACTTTAACGCTTTTTATTATATTAATTTATTATAAAACTTTATTTAGCTTTAGCTTTAACTATATTATTAACTAATAACTTTTAATTAATTACTAATAATATTATTATATTATTTATTAATAATACCTTTTAATATAATTATATTAATATTTTAACTATATAAATTATTAATTATAACTAGCTTATATAAAACTATTATTACTTTATATAATAATATATTTTTTATATTAATTAATTATATATTAATTATATTAAATTTTTTATATATATATAACTATAAAATTATATTTATTAGCGTTAGTTTTTTATAACTTATATTTATTAACGTTATAAACTAAGTTATTATTGCTTTTACTTTTTAAAATATTATACTACTACTTTTTAGCTGCTTTTTTATTAATTCTACCTTTGCGCCTTTTTACATCTTAGTTTTAATTTACTTTTTACTTTATATATTACTATTATTTTCGCTATTATTATAATAGCTAATAACTAAAGCGTAAATTTAAATAAACTAATTATTACTAACAATAACTTATTATTATTAACTTATTATATATCGCGCTTATAAAATTATTATCTTTAGTTTATAATTTAATAATAATATATAAAACGTTAATACTACTTATTTTAAATGCTAAACCTATTTATTTACGCTATTTATACTATATATACTGCTTTAGCTATTAGTTTTATTTTGCTACCTTTATAATCTTTCTTTTATTTTTGCTACTTATATAATTATTACTTTTATTTTATAGCTTGCTTACGCTTACTATAACCTACTTTATTTTATATTAAATAACTTATAATACTAATAACTATGCTTTTATTAATATATATAAGCGCTTATTTTTATAGTTTTACTATTTTAGCTTTATTTTAGCTTTATAGCGCTAACTTATAAGTTTACTATATATATATAATAATAACTTTAATATACTTAATATATTTTTAAATAGTTTTACTTTATTTACTTAATATAAAATAGTTTTTGTTTAAATTTATACTAATTTCTTTATTTTTATAATATTTAATATAAATAATTTAATAACCTTTAGCTAATATATATACTATACGCGTTAAATTATATATTTTATTACTAATAATATATACTAACTATATTTTATTTTTTACTACTTTTTTTTACTTTATTTTTCCTTACTTTATTATTATTTTCCTTAAGCACTTATAACTTTATAATTAACTATATTTAATTAAACCTTTATAAATAGCTAGCTTATTATATACGCTTAACTTATATATTAAATAATAACTTAGCTTAGCTTTAATAGCTTTTTTTTTTAGGCTATTTTTTATAACTATGTTATATTATAATACTTTATGTTATTGCCGCTTAAAAAACAGCTTTTTACTACCTTTTTATATATTATAATTGCTTTACGCTATATTAAGTACTACTTTAAATAACTTTTATAACACCTTAATTTATTTTTTATATACTAGCATTAAATCTTATTAACTTATATATCCTTAACCTTTTTTATATAATATACCAAGCTTTTAGCTATAAAATTAAGTTATTTTATTTATAAGCATTATATAAATACTTTTTATATACCTTATACTATTTAGTTAATATAATATATAACCTTTTAGCTATATTTAAATATATATTTTTTTTATTATTAAACATTTTTAACAATAAATATAGCATTAATATTAAAGCTAAGTATTAGATTTTTTAGCAGTTTTATATAATATACCGTTTAATACTAACTTGCTAAATATTTATATAATAACCTTATATATTACTATATTTAAATACTATATTATTTATATAAATAAGTAATTATAACACTTAATAAAACAACTATTTTATATTGCTTATATATAGCTACCTAATATAAACGCTATAATATAAATATACTTTAATATATTTATATTATAATTTAATATAAAATATAATAAATATATAATAATAAATATATAATAATTATTTTAAAATAAATTAGAATTTTTTTTATTAACTATATATACTTATAATAACCTTATTTAAAACCTTTTTAATTAACTAATTTAACCTTAACTTAACTTTAACTTATAAAATATACGCTTAATAATAATATTATATAAAAACCAATATATAAATTAAAATTATAACACTTAGTTTTTATTTAAAATTTTATTTTCTAATTAATTTACTTATGTTTTAAAATATACGCTTAATAATAACGTCGCATAAAAAACCAATATATAAATTAAAATCGCTACACCTAGTTTTTTTACTTAAAATTTCATTTTCTAATTAATTTACTTATATTTAAATTTAATTAATATATATATTTAATTATTAACTTTAACCTTAACTTAACTTTAATTTAACTTTAATTAACCTTAACTTAACTTTAACTTAACCTTAACTTTAACTTATAAATACACGCTTAATAATAATAGCATATAAAAAACCAGTATATAAATTAAAATCGTTACACTTAATTTTTTTTTTGCTTAAATTTTATTATTTAATTAATTTACTTATGTTTTAAAATACACGCTTAATAATAACGTTTTATAAAAACAAATATATAAATTAAAATCACTATACTTTATTTCTTGCTTAAAATTTTATTTTCTAATTAATTTACTTATATTTTAAGTTAAATTAATTAATATATTAATTGCTAACTTTAACCTAACTTAACCTTAACCTTAACTTAACAATCTTAACTTAACCTTAACAACCTTAACTTAACATAATTTATAAATATATACTTAATAATAACATTATATAAAAACTAATATATAAATTAAAATCACAACAGCAATTTTTGCTTAAAATTTTATTTTCAATTAATTTACTAACATTTAAGTTTAATTAATACATATATTTAATTATTAACCTAACCTTAACTTAACTTTAACTTAACCTAATTTAACCCTAACTTAACATAACCTTAACTTTAAAATATATAATAATAACGATATAAAAATTAATATATAAATTAAAATCATAACATAATTTTTACTTAAAATTTCATTTTTCTAATTAATTTACGTTTAAGTTTAATTAATACTATATTTAATTACTAACTTTAACCTAACTTAACCCTAATTTAACCTTAACTTTAACTTAATACAACTTAACCTTAACTTATAAAATACACGCTTAATAACAACGTTATATAAAAAACTAATATATAAATTAAAATTATAACACCTAGTTTTTTGCTTAAAATTTTATTTTTTAATTAATTTACTTATGTTTTTAAGTTAAATTAATTAAAATGTTTAATTTAAATTAATTTAACTAAAGTAATAAGTTAGCGCGCTAATTGATTTAAGCTAATAATAACACAACCTTTTTAATTAATTTAGTTAATTAATTTAAAATTGTTAGCATTATTAAAACTTATGTTATATTTATTAACATTAAAATAACTTATAGTTTTTAAATATATTAAACTATAACTTTTATATATTTTACTTATAAATTTTATTTTTAATTTATAAACCGTATTTTGTTACTTATAAACTATTATATTTAATTTTACTTTATTTTACTTTTAGCTAATTATTTTATTATTTATTACTATATTAGCTTTTTTACCCTTACGTTTTATTTAATAGATTATTTATATACTTATAAAATATCGCTTTAAATATATAATGTTATATTAACACTTTTATTTTTACTTTTATATATTATAATATTGTTTTATATTATATTTATTACCGCTTATATTTTATTACTTTATTTTACTAACTTATTTTATTTTTATGCTTTTTTTACTTTTTAACCTTTAGCTAAATATATTAGCAATTATTAACATTTATATTTATACTTATACTTTATATATTACTTTATTAACTTTTTTTTATTTTACTTTTGTTTTTATTAACCTTTTTTAATTATAACTAAAACAACTACATTTTTTTATTTTGCTAGCAACTATAAATACTTTATTTTTGCGCTCCTTTTTTGTTTATATATAATATAACTAATATTTACTAAAATAATAACGTAATTATATAATATATTATTAATACCTTTTACCTTTTTAATAAATACTAATAAATTACCTTTTACTTTTTATTATATTTAACCTTTTATAATATTACGTTATTATTACTACAACCAATTAATATTTTTACACGCTTTATTTAAGCTGCTTTTATTTTAATACTATCTTTATTACTACTTTTATTTTTATACGCTAACTACTTTTTATTATATATATATATTAATAATAATATTTTAAAACGCTTATAACTTTTTTTATATTATTACTACTTTTGCCTTTTATTACGCTATTTATTATTTAGCTATTTATATAATAAACTACTTTTTTAATGCTATTTTTAAACCACTTAGTTTATTATTTATATTAACTTATTTACGCTTTTATTTAACGCTTTTTATTACACTAGTTTATTATAAAATTTTATTTAGCTTTAACTTTGCTATATTATTAACTAATAACCTTTAATTAATTACTAATAACGTTATTATATTATTATTAATAATACCTTTTAACGTAATTATATTAATGCTTTTTTAATTATATTATAAATTATTAATTATAATTAGCTTATATAAAACTATTACTATTTATATAATAATATATCTTTATATTAATTAATTAGCTTATTAATTATATTATAAATCTTTTAATTATATATATATATAACTATAAAATTATATTTATTAATATTAACCTTTTAAACATATTTATTAATGTTATAAACTAGGTTATTATTACTTTTATTTTTTAAAATATTATGTTACCGCTTTTTTAGCTGCCTTTTTTATTAACCTTATTTTTATACCCTTTTTATATCTTAATTTTAATTTACTTTTGCTTTATATATTATTATTATTTTATTATTATAATAACTAATAATTAAAGCATAAATTTAAATAAGTTTAATTATTACTACTAAGCTTAATAATTTATTATTCTTAACTTATTATATATTACGCTATAAAAATATTGTTTTTAGTTTATAATTTAATAATAATATATAAAACGCTAACATTATTTATTTTAAATATTAAACCTATTTATTTATATTATTTATATTATATACGCTACTTTAATATTAATTTTATTTTTATTACTTTATAATTGCTACCTTTATCTTTATTATTTATATAATTATTGCTTTTATTTTATAACTTATTACGCTTATTATAACCTACTTTACTTTATATTAAACAACTTATAATATTAATAACTATGCTTTTATTAATATATATCTAAGCGTTTGTTTTTTACTTTAATTTTATTATTTTTAGCTTTATTTTAGCTTTATAGCGCTAACTTATAAGTTTGCTATATATATATAATAATAGCTTTAATATATAGTATATTTAAATAGTTTTACTTTATTATTTAGTATAAAATAGCTTTTTATTTAAATTTATATTAGTTTTTTATTTTATAATATTTAATATAATTAATTTAATAACCTTTAGCTAATATATATTATACGCGCTAAATTATATTTTTATTGCTAATAATATATATCTAACTATATTTTATTTTTGCTACTTTTTTTTTTTTTTGCTTTATTTTTTTTACTTTGTTATTATTTTTTAAGCACTTATAACCTTATAATTAACTATATTTAGTTAAACTTTTATAAATAGCTAGCTTATTATATATGTTTAACTTATATATTAAATAATAACTTAGTTTAGCTTTTAATAGCTTTTTTTAGGCTATATTTTATAACTATATTATATTAGTAATACTTTATATATTATACCAAACTTAAACAGCTTTTACTACTTTTTATATATTATAATTGCTTTATATATTAAGTGCTACTTTAAATAACTTTTATAACATGCTAGTTTATTTTATATGCTAGCATTAAATTTTATTAACTTATATATTGCTTAATTTTTTATATAATATATAGGCTTTTAGCTATAAAATTACAAGTTGTTTTATTTATAAGCGTTATATAAATACTTTTATATACTTTACCATTTAATTAATATAACTATATAGCTTTTTTAGCTATATTTTAAATATATATTTTTTTATTATTAAATTTTTAATAATAAGTATAGCGCTAATATTAAAGCTAAGTATTAGAATTTTTTTAGCGGTTTTATATAATATATTTAATATTAACTTATTAAATATTTATATAATAACTTTATATTATTATTTAAATACTTATGCTATTTATATAAATAAGTAGTTATAACACCTAATAAAACAACTATTTTATATTGCTTATATATAGCTAATATAAACGCTATAATATAAACATACTTTAATATACTTATATTATAATTTAATTTAAAATATAATAAATATATAATAATAAATATATAATAATTATTTTAAAATAAGTTAGATTTTTTTTTATTAATTATATATACTTATAATAACTTTTTTTTAAAACCTTTATTAATTAACTTAACCTTAACTTAACCTTAACTTATAAAATATACACTTAATAATAATATTATATAAAAACCAATATATAAATTAAAATTATAATACTTAGTTTTTACTTAAAATTTTATTTTTAATTAATTTACTTATGTTTTAAAATATACGCTTAATAATAACGTCGTATAAAAACCAATATATAAATTAAAATCGCGCATAGTTTTTACTTAAAATTTTATTTTTTAATTAATTTACTTATATTTAAATTTAATTAATATATATATTTAATTAACCTTAACCTTAACTTAACTTTAATTTAACCTTAATTTAACTAACAACCTTAACTTAACTTTAACTTAATTTTAACTTATAAAATATATACTTAATAATAATAGTATATAAAAAACTAGTATATAAATTAAAATTGCTGCATTATTTTACTTAAAATTTTATTATTTAATTAATTTACTTATGTTTTAAAATATACGCTTAATAATAACGTTTTATAAAAAACAAATATATAAATTAAAATCGCTACACTTTATTTTCTACTTAAAATTTTATTTTTTAATTAATTTACTTATGTTTTAAGTTAAATTAATTAATATATTTAATTAACCTTAACCTTAACTTAACCTTAACCTTAACTTAACTTTAACTTTAACCTTAATTTAACCTTAACTTAACTTTAACTTATAAAATATATGCTTAATAATAACATTATAAAAACCAATATATAAATTAAAATTATAACGCTTAGTTTTTTACTTAAAATTTTTTTTTAATTAATTTACTTATGTTTTAAAAATACGCTTAATAATAACATCATTATAAAAAATAATATATAAATTAAAATCGCTACACCTAGTTTTTTACTTAAAATTTCATTTTAATTAATTTATTAATATTTAAGTTTAATTAATATATATATTTAATTATAACTTTAACCTTAACTTAACCTTTTAATTTAACCAACCTAACTTAACCTTAACTTTTAAAATATATGCTTAATAATAACGTCGTATAAAAAATCAATATAAATTAAAATTAAAGTTTTTGCTTAAAATTTTATTTTTAATTAATTTACTTACGTTTAAGTTTAATTAATATATATATTTAATTGTTAACCTTAACCTAACTTAACCTAACTTAACTTTAACCTTAACTTAACCCTAACTTAACCTTAACTTATAAATATACGCTTAATAATAACGTCGTATAAAAACTAATATATAAATTAAAATCGTAACTTAACAGTTTTTTTGCTTAAAATTTTATTTTTAATTAATTTACTTATAATTTTAAGTTAAATTAATTAAATATTTAATTTTAAATTAATTTAACTTAAGTAATAATTAGCGTGTTAATTGATTTAAGCTAATAATAACACGACCTTTTTAACTAATTTAAGTTAAATTAATTTAAAAAATCTTAGTTAAAATTAATAACGCTTTTTTAGCTTTTTTATACCTATTACTTTTTTAAATTACTTAATTTTATATATTAATTATAACAACTTATATATATAACACCTTAAAAATACTTGCTATTTAACTATTTTAATTATTTTTTTAAAACATTTTAATATTTTTATATTTTTTCCGCTTTTTATAATTTTATAAAATATAACTAATAACTATATTTTATCCTCTTTTTTATAACACTATATATTGCTTTTTAAACTTAAACCTTTTTAATAAACGCTATTTTTTATTACTATATGTTTTATAATAATTACTTTTATTTTACTTAACTACTAACTTTTATCGTTTAATTTATTTTATTTTTTATAACATATTTCTTTTTTACTACATTCTTTTTTACCACGTTTATAACCTACTTTTAACTTGTTAATATAACTTTTTTATATTTTTATTTCTTTTTATATTAATAACACCTTTTTTACCTTTTTATACGCTTTATAATTAACTTTATTTATCTCTTAGTTTATCTACTTAAACATATTTTTTTATACTTATAAACTTTTATATCGCCTTTTTCACCTTTTATACTTTTACTTTTATTATAAACTTTTTTATTTATCTTTTATTATCCCTTATTATCTTTTTATTTATTTTTTATTTATCTTTTATTTATTTTTTTATTTATTTTTATTTATCTTTTTATTTATTTTTTATTTATTTTTTTATTTGCTTTTTAATTTATTTAATTAACCGTTTTTTAGCACTTTTTATTTACCTTTTTATTCTTTTTTTTACCCTTTTATATCGTAAATAATCCTGCTTTAAAACTGCCAGCTTGCCAACTTATATAATTTTATAACCGCTATATTATATTTATATAAATTACCACTAAATTTATAGCGCATTTACTTTTAACAATATATTTATTATTATAAATACTTATTTTTATACTAATAATTATATAATCTTTTTTTATATTTATATTTTTAATGTTTATATAAAACTTAATCCTTTTAACGTTTTTATATATTATTTTACTTTGCTTAATTATTATAATATATTACTATTTATTTATTTTATTTTACTTACTCTTTTTTTTCGCTATTAACCTTTATAACACCACTTTTTTATCTTTTTTTTTATTATATACCGCTATATTATATATTATATATTTATTTATATTAATTTTTTACCGCTTTTTACCCTTATATCTTTATTAACTATTAAAACGCCACTTTATTTAGCTATAACATCGCTATTAAATATATTATTTATATTTATACTTAAATTAACTTTTATAACTATAATATTATTTTTTGCTATTTAATAGCTTACTATTATTTAATATTATATAATATTATTTATTATAAATTAGTTTAATTATTTTATTCTTACTTTAATTAATAAAATTTATAAAATTAGCTTTTATTGCTATTTTTAACGTTATTAACACCATACTGCTTATATAGCTGCTTTACGCTTTATTTTACGTAATTAATCCTTACCTTTATATATATTATTATATGTTTGCTTATAATAATAATAATTATAATTATCCTTTTATTACTAAACATTATTATAATATAAATATTATACTTTTTTTTTATTTTATTTTATTACTATTACTACTAAGCTTTTTACTTTATAATTACTTTTAATACTATTTATTACACCTTTTAAAACTACGCCTTTATTTTAATATTATTTTTAACTACGCTTATATATTTACTTATTATATTATTTACTACTATGTTTTTATACCGCTTAAGCTAACGCTATTATTACTTTTAATAATATATTTTTAACTTTTTATTACTTATTTTATTGTTAATAACATTATTAAAACTTATGCTATACTTTATTAACTTATTAAAACAACATAGTTTTTAAGCGTATTAAATTATAACTTTTATATACCTTATAAATCTTATTTAATTTATAAACTATATTTTATTTATTTATAAGCTGCTATATTTAACTTTGTTTTATTTTGCTTTAGCTAGCTATTTTATTATTTATTACTATATTAGCTTTTTTACTACTTATGTTTTTATAATAACTACTTATATACTTATAAAATATTGCTTTAAATATATAATATTATATTAACACCTTTATTTTTACCTTTATATATTATAATATTACCTTTTTATATTATTATTATTACTTATATTTTTATTACTTTGTTTATTAACCGTTTTATTTACTTATACCTTTTTTGCCTTTTAACCTTTAGCTAAATATAGCAATTACTAACACTTATATTTACCACTTTATACCTTATATACCACTTTATTAACTTTTTTTGTTTACTTTTATTTTTTTTATTAACCTTTTTAGCTATAACTAAAACAACTACACCTTTTATTTTGCTAGCAATTATAAATACTTTATTTTATGCTTTTTTTTTATTTATATATAATATAACTAATGTTTACTAAAATAATAACAATATATATAATATACTATTAATACCTTTATCTCTTTTAATAAATATTAATAAATTACTTTTTATTTTTTATTATGTAACCTTTATAATACTATATTATTATTATTACTAACCCTTTTAATTAATACTTTATACGCTTTATTTAAGCTGCCTTTATTTTAATACCGTTATTACTACTTTGTTTTACGCGCTAACTACCTGCTTATTATATACTAATACTAATAATACTTTTTAAAACGCTTATAACTTTTTTATATATATTGCCGCCACTTTGCTCTTTTATTACGCTATTTATTATTTAGCTACTTATATAATAAACTGCTTTTTTAACGCTATCTTTTAAACTACTTAGTTTATTATTTATATTAACTTATTTATACCTTTACTTAACGCTTTTTTATTACGCTAATTTATTATAAAACTTTATTTAGCTTTAGCTTTAACTATATTATTAACTAATAACCTTTAATTAATTACTAATAACATTATTATATTATTTATTAATAATACTTTTAATATAATTATATTAACGCTTTTTAATTATATTATAAATTATTAATTATAACTAGCTTATATAAAACTATTATTATTTATATAATAATATATTTTATATTAATTAATTACGCTTAATATATTAATTATATTATAAATTTTTAGCTATATATATATAATATAAAATTATATTTATTAGCGTTAACTTTTTATAGCTTATATTTATTAATATTATAAACTAAGTTATTATTACTTTTACTTTTTAAAATATATATTACTACTTTTTTAGCTGCTTTTTATTAACCTTACTTTTTATACCTTTTTATATCTTAATTTTAGTTTACTTTTGCTTTATATATTACTATTATTTTGTTATTATTATAATAGCTAATAACTAAAGCATAAATTTAAATAAACTTAATTATTTACCGCTAGCTTAATAATTTATTACTATTAACTTATTATATATTACGCTATAAAATTATTATCTTTTAGTTTATAATTTAATAATAATATATAAAACGCTAATACTACTTGTTTTAAATATTAAACTTATTTATTTACGCTATTTATATTATATATACTACTTTAGCTATTAGTTTTATTTTACTGCTTTTATAATTACTGCCTTTATTTTTACTGCTTTTATAATTATTGCTTTTATTTTTATAGCTTACTACGCTTATTATAACCTCTTTACTTTATATTAAACAACTTATAATATTAATAATTATACTTTTATTAATATATATATTAAGCGCTTATTTTTTACCTGTTTTATTATTTTAACTTTATTTTAGCTTTATAACATTAACTTATAAGTTTATTATATATATAATAATACTTTAATATACTTAATATATTTTAAATAGTTTTCTTTATTATTTAGTATAAAATAGCTTTTTATTTAAATTTATATTAGTTTTTTACTGTTATAATATTTAATATAGTTAATTTAATAACTTTTAGTTAATATATATATTATATATGCTAAATTATATGTTTATTGCTAATAATATATATATTAACTATATTTATTATTTTGCTACTTTTTTTTGCTTTGTTTTACTTTATTATTGTTTTTTAAGCACTTATAACCTTATAATTAACTATATTTAATTAAACTTTTATAAATAGCTAGCTTATTATATATGCTTAATTTATATATTAAATAATAACTTAGCTTACTTTTAATAGCTTTTTTTTTTAGGCTATATTTTATAACTATGTTATATTAGCAATACTTTATATTGCTACTTAAAAACAGCCTTTTTGCTACTTTTTATATATTATAGTTGCTTTATCTATATTAAGTACTATTTTAAATAACTTTTATAATATATTAATTTGTTTTATATATTAGCATTAAATTTTATTAACTTATATATTACTTAACTTTTTTATATAATATATACTAAGCTTTTAGCTATAAAATTATAAGTTGTTTTATTTATAAGCGTTATATAAATGCTTTTATATACTTTATATTATTTAGTTAATATAACTATATAGCTTTTTAATTATATTTTAAATATATATTTTTTTTTATTATTAAACGTTTTAATAATAAGTATAGCGCTAATATTAAAGCTAAGTATTAGATTTCTTTAGCGGTTTTATATAATATGCCGTTTAATATTAACTTATTAAATATTTATATAATAACTTTATATATTGCTATATTTAAATACTTATGCTATTTATATAAATAAGTAGTTATAACACCTAATAAAACAACTATTTTATATTGCTTATATATAGCTACTTAATATAAACGCTATAATATAAACATATTTTAATATGCTTATATTATAATTTAATATAAAATATAATAAATATATAATAATAAATATATAATAATTATTTTAAAATAAGTTGGAATTTTTTTTTTTATTACTATATATGCTTATAATAACTTTACTTTATTTAAAACTTTTGCTAATTAACTAACTTAACCTTAATTTAACTTTAACTTATAAAATATATATTTAATAATAATATTATATAAAAAACCAATATATAAATTAAAATTATAACACTTAGTTTTTTACTTAAAATTTTATTTTTTAATTAATTTACTTATGTTTTAAAATATACGCTTAATAATAACGTTATATAAAAAACTAATATATAAATTAAAATTACTACATAGTTTTTTACTTAAAATTTTATTTTTTAATTAATTTACTTATATTTAAGTTTAATTAATATATATATTTAATTATTAACTTTAACCTTAACTTAACAACTTAACCCTAACTTAATTTTAACTTAACTTTAACTTAACTTTAACTTATAAAATATATACTTAATAATAATAGCGTATAAAAAACCAATATATAAATTAAAATCGCTATATTAATTTCTTACTTAAAATTTATTATTTAATTAATTTACTTATGTTTAAAATATACGCTTAATAATAACGTTTTATAAAAACAAATATATAAATTAAAATTACTATACTTTATTTTTTGCTTAAATTTTATTTTCTAATTAATTTACTTATATTTTAAGTTAAATTAATTAATATATTTAATTACTAACTTAACCTAACTTAACCTTAACCTTAACTTAACTTTAATTTTAACTTAACTTTAATTTAACTTTAATTTAACTTTAACTTATAAAATATATGTTTAATAATAATGTTATATAAAAAACTAATATATAAATTAAAATTATAACGCAGTTTTTTTCTTAAAATTTTATTTTCTAATTAATTTACTTATGTTTTAAAATACACGCTTAATAATATCGCATAAAAAAACTAATATATAAATTAAAATCGCTATATTTAATTTTTGCTTAAAATTTTATTTTTAATTAATTTACTAACATTTAAGTTTAATTAATATATATATTTAATTGCTAACTTTAACTCTAACTTAACTTTAATTTAACCTTAATTTAACCTTAATTTAACTTTAACTTAACCTTAACTTTTAAAATATACGCTTAATAATAATATTATATAAAAAATCAATATATAAATTAAAATTATAACACTTAGTTTCTTGCTTAAAATTTTATTTTTTAATTAATTTACTTATGTTTAAGTTTAATTAATACATATATTTAACCCTTAACTTTAACCTTAACTTAACCTTAACAACCTTAACCTTAACTTAACCTTAACTTAACTTTAACTTATAAAATATACGCTTAATAATAATGTTTATAAAAACTAATATATAAATTAAAATCGCAACACTTAGTTTTTTGCTTAAAATTTTATTTTCTAATTAATTTACTTATGTTTTAAGTTAAATTAATTAAAATATTTAATTTTAAATTAATTTAACCTAAGTAATAAGTTAGCGCAATGATTTAAGCTAATAACATAACCTTTTAATTAATTTAAGTTAATTAATTTAAAAATACTAGTTAACTTTTTATACCTTTTACTACCTTTTAAATTACTTAACGTTTATATAATTATAGCAACTATATATATAATACCTTAAAAACAATTTCTTCTTTAACCATTTTAATATTTTTAAAACAGCAACATTTTTATATTTTTTTACTTTTAACCTTTTATAATTTTATAAAATATAACTTAACTATATTTTATTTTTCCCTTTTATTTAACACTATATATACCTTTTACTTTAAACTTAAACCTTTTTTAATAAACGCTATTTTATTACTACGCCACGCTTTATAATAACTACTTTTTACTTTATTTATAATTGCTAACTTTTTATTAGCAATTTATTTTATTTTTTTTTTTACAACATTACCTCTTTTTTACTACATTACTTTTTACTGCTTTTTTTTACCGTATTTTTTTACTACTATATTTATAACTTGCCTTTAGTTTACTAATATATTTTTATACTTATATTTTTTTTGCATTAGTAACACCTTTTTCATTTTTTATACGCTTTATAATTAACTTTTTATTTATTTTTTAGTTTATTATTATTATTTAAACACACTTTTATATTTATAAACTTTTATATCGCTTTTTACTTTTTACGCTTGCTTTTTTATTATAAACTTTTTTTTATTTTGTTTTTATTTATCTTTTTATTTGTTTTTTATCCGTTTTTTTATTTATTTTTTATTTGTTTTTATTTGTTTTTTTATTTATTCTTTTATTTATCTTTTTATTTACTCCTTTAATTTATTTAATTAACCGTTTTTTTAGCATTTTTTTATCCACTTATCCCTTTTTACCCTTTTTTATTTCTTTTTATACTTTATAAATAATTATTACTTTGCTTTAAAACTTGTTTGCTTAGCTTGCTTGCTTTTTTATATATAATCTTATAACTATTATACCGTGCTTATATAAATTACTACTTAAATTTATAAGCGCGTTTATTTTAACTTTAATATATTTATTATTATAAATACCTACTTACTTTTTATACTAATAACTATATAATCTTTTTTTTTATATTTATATTTTTAATGCTTATATAAAACTTAATTTTTTTAACGTTTTTATATACTATTTTACTTTTAACTTAGTTATTATAATATATTATATTGCTGTTTTATTTTACCTACTTTTTTTTTGCTATTAACTTTTATAACACCGCTTTTTTATTTTTTTTTTTATTATATACTATTATATTATATATATATTTATTTATATTATTAGTCTTTAAAACTATTGTTTTTTACTTGCTTATATCTTTATTAATTATTAAAATATTATTTTTGTTTACTAGTATAATATTCTTATTAAATATATTATTTATGTTTACCTTAAAATTAACTTTTATAACTATAATATTGTTTTTTTATTATACTTTTAATAGCTTGCTACTATTTAATATTATATATATTATTTATTATAAACTAATTTAATTGTTTTATTACTTGCGTTTAATTAATAAAATTTATAAAATTAGCTTTATTCTTATTTTAGCGTTATTAATACTATTTACGCTTTTTTATGCGGCTACTTTACGCTTTATTTTATATAATTAATTTTTGCTTTTTATATATTATTATATGTTTGCTTATAATAATAACAATAGTATAATTATTACTATTATTTTTTATTACTTAAATATTATGCTAATAATATAAATATTATGCTTTTTTTTGCTTATTTTTATTACTATTATTATTAAGTTTTTTGCTTTATAATTGCTTTTAACGCCGCTTTATTACACCTTTTAAAACTACGCTTTTTTATTTTAATATTGCTTTTTAATTACGTTTATATATTATTGCTATATTATTTACTACTACGTTTTTATACCATAAGCTAACAATATTATTATTACTTTTAATAATATATTTTTAATTTTTATTACTGTTTTATTATTAATAACATTATTAAAAACTTATGTTATATTTTATTAACTTATTAAAATAACCTATGGTTTTTAAGCGTGTTAAACTATAACTTTTATATATTTGCTTATAAATTTTATTTTTAATTTATAAATTATATCTTGTTTACTTATAAGCTACTATATTTAACTTTACTTTATTTTGCTTTAACCGGCTGTTTTTATTATTTATTATATATTAGCTTTTTTTACTACTTATGTTTTTATTTAATAGTTGCTTATATACTTATAAAATATTACTTTAAATATATAATATTATACTAATACTTTTATTTTTACTTTTATATATTATAATATTGCTTTTTATATTATATTTATTACTGCTTATGTTTTATTACTTTGTTATTTACTAATTTATTTTATTTAACACGCTTTTTTTTACCTTTTAACTTAACTAAATAATTAGTAATTATTAACACTTATATTTATTACTTTATCTTTATATACTTGCTATTAACTTTTTTTTGTTTTTATTTTTGTTTTTTATTAACTTTTTTTTAGCTATAACTAAAAATAACTACACCTTTATCTTATTAGCAACTATAAATACTTTGTTTTTTTATGCTTTTTTTTTTTATATATAATATAACTAATATTTTTAAAATAATAACAATAACTATATATAATATACTATTAATACCTTTATTTTTTAAGCAAATACTAATAAATTATTTTTTGCTTTTTATTATGTAACCCTTTATAATACTATGTTATTATTACTATTAACCTTTTTAATTAATACTTTACGCTTTATTTAAGCCGCCTTTATTTAATCTTACGTTATTACTTACTTTTTGTTTACGCGCTAATTGCCCATTATTATATATATAAACATTAATAACACCTTTTAAAACACTTATAACCTTTTTTTATATGCTATTATCACCTTTGCTTTTATTACGCTATTTATTATTTAACTGTTTATATAATAAACTCTTTTTTAATGCTATTTTTAAATTACTTAGTTTATTATTTATATTAACTTATTTATGCTACTTAATACTTTTTATGCGCTAATTTATTATAAAATTTTATTTTACTTTAGTTTAACTATATTATTAACTAATAACTTTTAATTAATTACTAATAATATTATTACGTTATTTATTAATAATACCTTTTAATATAATTATATTAATACTTTTTTAATTATATTATAAATTATTAATTATAACTAACTTATATAACTATTATTATATAATAATATTTTTATACTAATTAATTATTAACGCGTTAATTATATTATAAATCTTTTAGCTATATATATATAATTATAAAATTATATTTATTAGCGTTAACTTTTATAACATATTTATTAACGTTATAAACTAGGTTATTATTATTTTACTTTTAAAATATGCTATTAACAGCTGCTTTTTTATTAACTTACTTTTTATACCTTTTTATATTTTAGTTTTAGTTTACTTTTGCTTTATATATTTTACTATTATTTTATTGTTATTATAATAGCTAATAACTAAACATAAATTTAAATAAGCAACTATTTACTACTAGCTTAATAACTTATTATTATTAACTTACTATATATTACACTATAAAAATCGTTGTTTTTAGTTTATAGTTTAATAATAATATATAAAACAACTAATACTATTTGTTTAAATATTAAACCTATTTATTTATGCTATTTACGTTATATATATTGCTTTAGCTATTAGTTTTATTTTTATTGCTTTTATAATAATTATTGCTTTTATTTTTTACTACTTATATAATTATTGCTTTTATTTTATAGCTTAATACGCTTATTATAACCTACTTTTACTTTATATTAAATAACTTATAATGCTAATAATTATGCTTTTATTAATATATATACTAAGCGCTTGTTTTTACCTTAGTTTTACTATTTTAATTTTTGTTTTAGCTTTATAACATTAACTTATAAGTTTATTATATATATATAATAATAGCTTTAATACCTTAATATATTTTAAATAGTTTTACTTTTATACTTAGTATAAAATAGCTTTTATTTAAATTTATACTAGTTTTTTACTATTTATAATATTTAATATAGCTAATTTAATAACTTTTAGCTAATATATATATTTATATATACTAAATTATATATTTTATTACTAATAATATATATGTTAACTATATTTTATTTTTGCTGCTTTTTTTTTTTTCTTTTGCTTTATTTTCTTTACTTTATTATTATTTTTTAAAGCACTTATAACTTTATAATTAATTATATTTATTAAACTTTTATAAATAATAACTTATTATATGCGCTTAACTTATATATTAAATAATAACTTAGCTTAGCTTAATAATACTTTTTTTTTTAGGCTATGTTTATAATTATGTTATATTAATAATACTTTATGTTATTACTGCTTAAAAACAGCTTTTTGCTACTTTTTTATATTATAGTTGCTTTATATTATATTAAGTGCTACTTTAAATAACTTTTATAATACGTTAGTTTGTTTTATATGCTAGCATTAAATTTTATTAACTTATATATC
Source organism: Xylaria hypoxylon (assembly GCA_902806585.1). NCBI lineage: Eukaryota > Fungi > Ascomycota > Sordariomycetes > Xylariales > Xylariaceae > Xylaria > Xylaria hypoxylon. Next base: position 28,555 of record CADCXB010000068.1, read on the forward strand.
GCTTAACCTTTTTATATAATATATACTAAGCTTTTAGCTATAAAATTATAAGTTGTTTTATTTATAAACATTATATAAATGCTTTATATACTTTATATTATTTAGTTAATATAACTATATAGCTTTTTAGCTATATTTTAAATATATATTTTTTTATTGTTAAATATTTTTAATAATAAATAAGCGCTAACTTTTTATTAAGGCTAGGTATTAAATTTTTTAGCGGTTTTATATAATATACTATTTAATACTATTAGATAAATATTTATATAAAACTGGTTTAATTACTATATTTATATATATTGTTATTATGTGTTATATGTAATATAACTACGTAATCTAGTGTAAATTACTAATATAACTAACAATAAAGTGTTTAAAGGTATACCAATATATTGCTAGTGATTTAATTTAATGTAATATTATCCTTATATTTAATATACCTTTTTAGAATTACTTTTTATAAGGAATTTCTACACCTAACTTTTAATTATTTATTAATTTAATTTTTTTTTTTAATTAAAAATCTTTTAATAAATTTAATTATTATTATATATATTTTTTAAGGTTTTTGTTGTTTTAAGACTTTTTAATAAGGCTTAATTATATTAAAGGTTTTTTATTTTTTTTTTAAAATATGCTTTAATTAAACTATTTGCGATTATATTATTTATAAGGATATATTTTACTTATAAGGTTTAATTTAAAACTTTTTAACGTAATTAATAATTATAAATATTAATATAGCAAAGCTTAATTTAAAAAAACAGCGGTATTTTTAGTTACTAAACTAATAGTTTACTAGTTATTACAACTAAATTTAAATTTGTTTATTATTTAATATAACACTTAGTTTTTTTAATTAATTAACTTAATAAATATAGCTTTTAGCAGCTTGCGCAAGGTAAATAGCTTAGCTTTTATAGTTAATATAATAATAATGTTTTGCTTATTAACTTTTATCTAATAACTTTACTAAATAATATATTATATAAGCTTAAAAGCTCTTTTAATTAATAGTGTTATTAGTAAATAAAGTTACTAAACTATAATAAACTTATTTTTTATTTTTAAACTATAAAGCATAGTATTAAGTTTAAGTAAGTACTTAAAGTTAATTAACTATATTATAATGCTTTAGTTTTTTAAATTAAGTTAAATTTTAAAAGCAATACATTAAAAGCTATATTTAAACAGGTAATAATAGTAGCATATATAATTAATTTTATCTTTTTTTAATAGTATAAATCTTTGTTTTGTTCTTATTTACTATAAGGTTTTAGTTTTTTTTTAGTTTTTTTATAAAGGTAGTCTTAAAGTAAGTAACTTAAAACTTTATAACTTAATAATCTTTTTAATATATAAAAATTATAACAACTAAATTAATCTTTTTTGCGATCTTAAATAATTTAATACCAAAAAACTATTATAAGTTTTTTTAGTTATTTAGTAGTAATATTAAATATAAATAGCTTTTTTAAGCAATAATAATTATGTTTGCTTTTTAATAAGCGAAAATTATATTATTAATATATATAAAATTAATACTTTCTACTTAAAATAACAACAAAGTTTATAAAAAACAAGTTAATATCTTATATTTTTAAAAGTTTTTAGTTAGTTTTTTGCTATAGCAAAAGTAATTTTTAAAAACTATATAAAGCTTAAAAGTAGTTTAAAGACTATTAAGGTTTATAGTAATAGTAGCATTTTTTATATATATTTCTTTATTAAATATTACATTAATAAAAGCATTAACTATATTATATTATTTAAGTTTAAAGTTAAACTTAGTAGCAATAATATAAATTATTTTTAAATAATTGCTTTATAAATATAAAAGCATAAGGTATTTTTTTGTTTATAAGTTGTTAGTTTTTATACTATAAGCCTAGCTTTTATTTTTTAATAATAACTATATTTATTAAACTTATAAATATATACTTATATAATTAAAAAGTTAGTTTTTTAAGTAATATATATATTAACACTAAGTATTTATTTTTTATAACCTTATAAGTAAGATTTCTTAAAACTTTGTTAAAGTAGTTTTTATAAAATAAACATAAATCTTTATATTATTTAAAAATAAAAGTAGATCTCAACGATAAATTTTTTTCTTTTTATAAAGTAGTACATTTTAAACTTACTTTTAAAAAAAATAAATATAGTTAATATATTAACTTAAAAAAATAAAATTATAAAAAATTTATAAAATTTTATAGCGTAAAAAATACCGTTATATTAATTAAAAAAGAATTTATAAAAATTTAAGCCTTTAAAAATCTTTATTAGTTTATTATTTAAAAAATATAATAAATATAAGTTTATTATTTTAGTAAATTTTAGTTTGCTACTAAGGTAATATTAAAGTCTTTTTTTTAAAAACTTAGCTTTATTAGCTTTACTTACTAGTATATTATCTTTATAACTTTGTTATAAGCGTTTTATATTAAATAATAGCTTTTTAGCAACTTTTACGTGCTATAACTTTAAAAAAGTTGCATTAAGCTTGCTTTAAACCTTAAGTTAAATTAAACAATCTAATAGTTTTTTATAAGATTTTTTTTTAGCTAGCATCTTTAATTATAGCGCTAAAAAAAGCATAGTTTATTAAAATTTAAAAGGTATAAAATAAAAGCAAAATTGCTTTTAATATAAAAGTAATTAATTTTTAAGCTTACTTATATTTTTATTCTTACTTTTTAATATTTACTTTATTTATATATCTCTTTTAATAAAAATTAATAAGTTTATAAACTTTATAGTCTTTATAAAAATTAGTTATAAACATTAATAGTATTTAAAATATTTAGTTTAAAGATATTTTTTAATAATAAAGCTTTAAATTTTTTATTAGTAATTTAAAAAAGTTGTTTTTAATTTATTTAAGTTTTTAAAAATTTTTATTAAATATAACGTTTTTAATAATAATAACTTTATTAGTTTAAGTAGCCAAATTCTATAAGTAGTAAAAATTAATAACTAATAAGTAGTATCCTAAGCTTTAAAATTAAGCTTTCTTTATTTCTTTTACTTTTTTAAGCAGTAAATATTATAGCATATACTTTTATTTATATACTTTTAAATAAAATAAAATAAATATCTTATTTTGTTTTAATAATGCCGTTTATAGTTAAAAGTAAAAAATAAAACTTTTTATATAAAGTTTTTTAGTTAAAAATATTTAAGGTACTTTTGTTATATATAAACAGCACAACTATTTCTACTTATAAATAGGTAAATAATTTGCATTTGTTTTTTATTAATTTTACTTTTATAATTACTCCTTTTTATTTTTTAGCTTCTTTATTTAAGTTTAAGTGTTAGGTAGTAATACTTTAAACATTATTTTTAGTATTTTAAAAAATATTATGCAAGTTTTAATATTTTATTAAAGTTTAATATTATTTTATTATTATATTTATAATTAACACTTTTATTTTTATAATAATTTTATAAGTGTTTAATTAAGTAATTAAAAGCTATAACAATTAAAAAAGGCTTTCCGATTTATAAAGTAGTAATTAAAAGTATAAATCTTAAAGTAGTAATTTATAGCTAGTATTATATACTTTTTATTTTATTATTTTTTTAAAGGTTTTTATAGTTATAAAAGTCAATAGCTAGTTTTATGCCTACTTATATAAGCTTTTTTGGCAATCAATTAATTTAACAGGTAATTTTAATATTATATACTTTATATTAAGTAGTCTTTATTTTATTGCTTTTTATTAAAAGCTTGGTAATTTTACCCTTTAAGATAAAAATACTAAATATCATAATGCTTTTAGTTTTAAGTATTTTATTTATAAAGTACTTATATTAAAAAAGGTTACCTTTTTAAAACTTTTATATAAAAAAGTTTAATTTGTTTTATTTAATATAAAACAATAATTTATTAAAAAATATAAATAAATATTTTATTATAAATTAATTATATTTATTTTATAAACAGTATAAAGTTAAGCTGTTTTTTTTTTAAAGTAGTTAATAAATAGTTTGTTATTACTAGCATCTTAGTTAGTTAAGCATAAAAAAATCTAAGTTTGCGGCTATAATTAGGTAATATATTATGTTATATAACTTATATACCTTTGGTTTTTTTAAGGCTTTAGATTTTAATGTTTATTTTTTAAATTTTAATTGGTATAATACCATTTTTTATATATTATATCGTTTTTAAATTAAAAAGGTCTAAAAGTTTAAAAACTTAGTAATCTTATTAAAATATATAATATAGTTTTTAAATTAAAAAATAGCTAAATTTTTTAGTTGGTAAGTAGTTAAAACTTGTTAGCTTGTTTTTTTATTATAAAGTAGTTTATGCTATTTTTTTTTTTATAGTTAATTATTATAACTTGGTTTTTTCTTAGGTTTTTTAATTTAAAGCTATTTAATTTTTTAGTTTAGCTATTTTTTTTATTTGCTTTTAGACAAGGCCTTAGACCGTTTTATTAAGGTAAAATTTTAAAAAGCTAGTTTTAAGAATATACCTAGTATTTCTTTAGTAAATATGCTTATAAGCAAAGCTTATAGTTTATAGTTGATTTATAGTATTAGTTTAATGTTTTTTTAGCTTTTTTAATTGCTTTTTGTTTTTTTTTGCGTATATTTTTTTAGAAGATTTTTATTTTTATTAGTTGGTAGTAGTTTTAATTTATTTACTTTATTAAGTTTTTTGTAATTAGTTTTTAAATATATAGAATAATCTCTTATATATTTTTCTTTAATATAACTAGCTTTATAAGATAAAAAGTATATATTTGCTTTTTTAAATTTGCTGTAATTTTTAAAGTAATTTAGTATACCTTTTTTATTTTTAGCTTTTTAAATTTAATAAAAAAAACGTTATTTAGTTTAAGTAAGCATCTTTTAGTGCTTTTTTTAAATTAGTTATAATATTATAAAGTTTCATTAGATTTATTACTTTATCTTTAATTGCTATTTAAGCTTTTTTTTATTTGTTGCTTAAGATCTTAGATTTTTAAGTAGTTATTTTATAATATTGTTTATAAAATTCTTGTAATTAAGTTTAACTTAATGCTTAAGTATTTTTTAAAGTGTAAGCTAATAATATTAAGTTTTTATACTATATATTTAAAGTGTTTATTAGTTTAAATATAATATTTTATAGTTTTTAAAACTGTTTTTTTAATATTTAGTTTTTAATTTGGTTTATTGTTTTAGTTAAGTTTTAAAATTTTTTATATTTAGGTATTATAATTGTTTAAAGTTAGTCTTAAAAGCAAATCGTTTATTAAAGTTATTTTAAATACTATTTATAGCTTTTAATAATTAATTAAGTTACTATTTAATATTATTAATAATTAAGTTAATTAACTTAAAGTATTTATAACTTTTTTAAATAATTAATCTTTAGCATAATTAGTTATTAAAGCCAAAAAATTTATTTATTTTTTTTTTAAGTAATATATACCTATATATTTAAGCTAACTGCTTTACTTTAAAACTTTTGTTTTAAGATTTAAAGTTTGTTAACTTTGCTAAAAATATTTTTTGTTGTTAATTAATTGATTTTTAATATAATAATCAACAATTGCTATAAGCTTTTTAATTTAATAAGTATAATATATAATAAGACTTTAATTATTAAATATAAGCGATATTATATAAAGTAATTTAGTTAATATATTTATATATGTTATTATTATATGTTATATATAATTATAACCGCATATTTAGTATAAAACCTAGATATAACTAACCTAATAAAAGGTGTTCAAAGGTACACCTTATCGCGGTGATTTAACTTTAATGTGGTATTATCCTTATATTTAACAATCTAACTTGTTAAATATTTATATAACCTTATATATTGCTACATTTAAATACTTATGTTATTTATATAAATAAGCGGTTATAACATAGTAAAACAATTATTTATATTCTTTATATAGCTACTTAATATAAATATTATAATATAAATATACTTTAATATCTTATATTATAATTTAGTGTAAAATATAATAAATATATAGTAATAAATATATAATAATTATTTTAAAATAAATTGAATTTTTTTATTAACTATATATGCTTATAATAACACTTTATTTAAAACTTTATTAATTAATTTAACTTTAATTTAATTTTAATTTATAAGATATATGCTTAATAATAATATTATATAAAAAAACAATATATAAATTAAAATTATAATATCTAGTTTTTTTTACTTAAAATTTATTTTCTAATTAATTTACTTATGTTTTAAAATATACGCTTAATAATAACGTTGTATAAAAAACTAATATATAAATTAAAATCGCTACACCTAGTTTTACTTAAAATTTCATTTTTAATTAATTTACTTATATTTAAGTTTAATTAATATATATATTTATTGTTAACTTTAACTTTAACAACTTAACTTAACTTAATAACTTTAATTAACTTTAACTTAACTTTAATTTAACTTTAATTTAATTTAACTTATAAAATATATGCTTAATAATAATAGCGTATAAAAACCGGTATATAAATTAAAATTACTACTTAGTTTTTGCTTAAAATTTCATTGTTTAATTAATTTACTTATGTTTTTAAGATATATATGCTTAATAATAACGTTTTATAAAAAACAAATACATAAATTAAAATCGTTGCATTTTATTTCCTGCTTAAAATTTCATTTTTAATTAATTTACTTACGTTTTAAGTTAAATTAATTAATATATTTAATTGCTAACTAACCTTAACAACTTTTATTTAACCCTAACTTAATTTTAACTTATAAAATATATGCTTAATAATAATATCTATAAAAAACCAATATATAATTAAAATTACGACAGCAGTTTTTTAAAATTTTATTTTCTAATTAATTTACTTACGTTTTAAAATATACGCTTAATAACAACATCGTATAAAAACCAATATAAATTAAAATTGCTGCGTAGTTTCTTGCTTAAAATTTTTATTTTATTAATTACTAATATTTAAGTTTAATTAATATATATATTTAATTATTAACTTTAACCACTAACAACACAACTTAACCTTAACTTAACCATAACTAGCAACCTTAACTTTTAAAATATACGCAATAACATTACGCAAAAAATCAATATATAAATTAAAATCATAGCACCTGGTTTCCTACTTAAAATTTCATTTTCTAATTAATTTACTTACGTTTAAGTTTAATTGATACATATTTAATTATTAACCTTAACCTAACAACTAACAACCTTAACCTTAACTTAACCAAACTTAACCACAACTATAAAATACACGTTTAATAACAACGTCGCATAAAAACTAATACATAAATTAAATTATAACACCTAGTTTCTTTAGCAAAATTTTATTTTCTAATTAATTTACTTATGTTTTAAGTTAAATTAATTAAAATGTTTAATTTTTAAAATCAATTTAACAAATAATGAGTTAGCAGCCCAATTGATTTAAGCTAATAATAACACGACCTTTTTAATTAATTTAAGTCGAATTAATTTAGGAGATATTAGTTAACTTTTTATAGCTTATATTTATTAATGTTATAAACTAAAGTTATTATTACTTTATACTTTTTTAAAATGTTATGCTATTCTTTTTTAGCTCTTTTTATTAACTTTATTTTTTGCGCTTTTTTTATGTTTTTAATTTTTAGTTTATTTTTTGCTTTATATATTACTATTATTTTCTTTATTATTATAATAGTTAATAACTAAGGTATAAATTTAAATAAACTTAATTATTTATTCTTAGCAATAATTTATTACTATTAACTTATTATATATTATATTATAAAAAATTATTATCTTTTAATTTATATTTTAATAATAATATATAAAACGTTAATAATACTTAATTTTTAAATTTTAAACTTATTTATTTATACTATTTATATTATATATATTACTTTAGCTATTAATTTTTATTTTTCTTATAACTTTTATAA